>PVJI01013508.1:0-47527 GCA_004026765.1 Micronycteris hirsuta
GGAATACATCAGTGAACAAAAGAGAGAGATTTTGCCCTTGTGAAATTTATGTCATGAAGGGTCAGACAATAAGCATTAATAATAAGTGTGTGATATGAATGTTAGAAGGTAATAGTACTATGTCAAAAGGGAAAATTAGAGCAGCCTTAGGGGGTGGGGAGTGTGGATGGGGAGGTGGGTTGCAGATTTAAGTAGGACAGTCAGAATAGGCCTCTGAGAAAAATAAAAATGAAATGATGAGGTCAGATAAGTACTGGAGCCAAGTACAAAGTCCTATGCTAGGTGCTGCGATCCAAAGATGGGCTAGACACAACCCCATTCTTCAGGAGATGTTTAGGAGAAATATAACAAGTATACAGATAATTATGACACATGCTAGATACAACAATTGTCATGAAGGAATTTTTAAAAGATACAGGAATGAAAAACAGAATTCCCAGAGGAGACATGTTATGGTAGAACATGGACTGAAGTTGAATAGACCTATGTTTGAATCCCTGCCATCAGTTTACCAGTAGTCAGTAGGGTGAACAATGGTCTTAGATTGTCCAGGAAAGTCCTAGTTTTAACACTGAAAGTTTTGCATCCTGAGAAACCACTTGGGGGCCAGCATTAGCACTGAAAGTCCCATACCCGGAGAAGCCTCTCAGCTCAGTTTTACTACTGAAAGTTCACACGTCACCTTTGGCAAACCAGAATGGTTGGTCGCTCTATAACCAAGTAACTTTGGGCAAGGCAGGTGAGGACTGTATTCTCCCTAATAAATTGGGAATAAATCCAGCCTTGTGGGGTTGATCTAAGGAGTATACAAATAATACTTAGCTCACGGGGGGCAGTGAACCTATGGTATCTGTGATTTGATGGGCGGGGTCAAGGGAAGGCTTCATGGAAGAGTTGGGGTTTAAGATAGACTTTGAAGATAAATGAAATTTCGGTTGATATAGGGCAAAATACGCTCAACTGGCAAAGATGGATGGAGATAGAAAGTAGGGTGAAGGAAACAAGAGACAAAAAACACGGAAAAGCAGGAAATTGCGGGGCACCTTCAGGGAATCGGTGAACATATTTCATATTGGGCCGAGCGTAGGCATGGTGAAAAGAACAGTACAATAAAGAATCAGGCTTTAGAAAGGTCGCTGTAGGCCATCCTCCTGTGGAGTATAAATGACAGCGAGAGTAGTTAAAATTCAAATTGCAAATATTGTTTCATCTTTAAATATATTTAATGAATATTTGCTTGTATTGCTATTAAGCCAGATAAATTATGCTCAGAAGCCAATTTTCTATTTTTAGTGAAATGTTGCAGTCATGTTTTTTGTGATCTACATGGACATTATGCTGAGCTCTGCGTATTTTTAGTTTTGAAAAGAGTGTCGAAGTATGAAAGTTTATCACTTCTTAGCCATTTTATTTTTGTTGATATTATCTAACATTTGGCATTTGAGCTAAGTGATTGATTAAATAAAAATCCAGATGTTTTCACTGAAAATTGTGGAAATTACCCCATGAGCACACTTATAAATTTTCAGAATAGGATAAATGATATTAGGAGAGATGATAGAGAAGAGCCCTGGCCGGGTGGCTCAGTTGGTTGCAGTGTCGACCCATACACTAAAGGTTGCAGGTTTGATTCCTAGTCAGGGAGGCAACCAGTCGATGTTTCTCTCTCACACTGATGTTTCTCTCCCTCTCTCTAAAAATCAGTAAACATATCCTTGGGTGAGGATTAAAAACAAAAATAAAACAGATGGTATAGAAGAAATCAAATGATACATAAGATTTTTGTTTTAGGAAAATTTTTTCCTGTGGAGGGAGGTAGGAGAAAGCTGAATCAGACATAGTATTTAATTACAATTGTTGCTGAACTTCATAGAAGAGTAAACTCCCAGACAAGGTAAGACTGCTATGAAAGAATAGATACCTGATGTATACAGTGGGAACATCTGGCTTTTTGCCCCCAAAACCTTAAGTCCCTATATTTCTCCAAAACCTCTGAGCCTAGCCAGCCAGCTCTCTGTCTGGAGAGCTAGCACCCATTCCCTTTTGCTCGCATTGCAAAAGTCCTCTTCTTTTCAAAGCTACATGTGGTCCCTTGGGATCTGTCCTCATGTCCCCCTGGCACCACTACAAATATAGTTAATTCAATTACATGACAGCACAATCCAGCCTGTCAGTACTGAGCTCGAAAAGGGTAGGAAGGGACTATACTCCAGAGGAGCTGCATGACTGAGCCAGCCTATGTAGCCAGGAGCCAGAGGAGTACCCAGGAAACCGGATTCTGAGGGTACTCAGTCAAAGTGATAGGCACATGAGAATGAAAAAAGGAGAGTTTAATGATCGTGTGAACTACTCTCCCAAAACTCATCATTTATACCCTAACCAGGACCCTAGGAGATGGTGAGGAATTGCTATTGGAGTGGCTTCCAGAAGCATGGAAGAGCAATGGCCAGGCGAAATGAGGTTGAAATGCTAGATTTGCTATGGCAGATGGTGGAAGAAGAGATTTTAAAATTTGAGCAAGTGGACATGTGGAGTGGATAGACTATGAAAGGCTGGAAAACTCACCAGATGATTAGGTTTTGTTATTTAAAACTATGATTTTTTATCATTATGATTGTAAATTATTAGTTTTTTTCAATTCTTGAATTTTTTATTTCCATAAGCTCTACTTGTTTCTTTTTCAAATATACAACAAATTTTTAAATAATTTTCTGTTCCCTATTTTCAATCATAATTTATTTCTTTAAACATAATGGGTGCTTATTTTATACTATGCTTCTGGTAATCTCTAGTATCTAAAGTCTTACTAAGTTTTTTTTTCTTTGTAATCCTGCTGGTTCTTACTCATTATGTCTTATTTTTATGGTACTACAAAGTATTGTAAATGATTCATTTTCCTTAGCAAATCATTTGTGAAAATTATTTGAAGCCTAAGAGAAAGTTATGTGGAATACACTGATGGAGGGGCACCAGGATCACTAAGAAGTTGAGAGAAAATTCTCCTCTGTGTTCCAAGACTGATGATAGGAGACACCATTACAGAACCAGGCTCATTGACATCAGTGGAGATGACAGGAGCCAAAACAATAGAGGACAGGTGGTAGCACTTGATTTTAAGAAGCCAGATGAATGCAATTACCATAAAGATAAGCGAGGTGAGAGGGGCAGCCAAAGGGGCGAGATCCACAGGGCATTGTGAAGATGCTGAATTGAACACAGTTTGCTGGGGAGGTGGGGGTGGGATAAGATAGGCAGCCAACAACTAGATCATTTGAGGAAAGTTTGTAGGAGTTTATCTAAGCTGAAAACTCAGATATAAGCAGGAGTTGTCTACATTAAGAGATTGAAGGCTTTAGAGAAGGAATCGAATTCATCAAGAAGAATCAGAAAAATTTTCAGGAAGTTGGAAGGCAATGTAATCAGCAGGGAGTGGTGATAAAGAAATCCAGAGAGATGAGAACTAGTCACTCATGAAGAAACTTGTATGCCTGTGAAGTGGGTATACCTATGAAAGTACCCTCTAGTTTTAACTAGGGCAAAGGGTAGCCATTGCCAGATTTTCGGTAGCGATATAGGTAATTGATTGTATTTGCATAAAAACCTTTTCATTCTGGCTGCATTGTAAGTTAGAGAGGAAACAAGACCAGAGTTAGTGAGGGCGCTGTTAAAATCATCCATGTGTTAGCTGGGGGTTAGTAGTTTGGAGTAGGGAATTTTGGGATAGCAAGAAGTGTACAGGTTCCAGGTGTATTTGGAAAACAATAATAGAACCAGGGAAATGGTAATGTACGCCACTAAGGCAAAGGAAGAACAGGAATACTGTGCTCAGTTCTGCAGGTTTTGCCTTGCACAAGAGTGACTGCCGGAGGTGAGTGGATGCTGAAAGCCAGTGTTAACCCAGATCACCCAATGGTGTGCTCTGGCATGGCCTGTGTCTTCCAGGAGGAGCAAGGAGCTTTCCTGAATCATACAGAGGTGCCATATGGGCTATTGGTGGCTGTGGGGAAGAGTCGACCAGAATGTCAAGGTTTCTGGTTTGGACAATTGGAATATTGGTAGCACCATTTGCTGAGACTGAGAACAGAAATGGGGGTGGAGAGGAAAATAATAAATGTAGTTCACACTTAAATTTTAATAAAAACTTAATGAGGTAATACTAAGCTCATATTATAAAAGCAGAAATTGAGTCTTAGAAAGTGTGTTTTTTCTTGAGGACATATAGTTAGTAAATGGTAAAGCTGGTATTCAGATTTTCATACTGTATTTTTTCATTCCCATGTTTTCCAAAAAGTAGGCAAGACAAAAGTAGCATTAACATGTTGGGAGGGATATATCATTATGAAAATAGACGTGATTTCATTTCATCTCAGAAATGTACTTGAATAATTGTTAAATCATTTAAATATTTAAACTTTAAATATTTAGAAATGTTAATTTTAATAAGTGTCTTTGCCCCTAAGCTTCCTTTTCACTGTTTCTCTCCTCACACTTGCTATTCCACTGACCCCTTCTCTTTTCTCTTCTCTGTGTCTCATGTGTCAACTGCAGCCTCGTTTCTTTCAGGAAATGATTCTGATCCTCTGCTTGATATTAAAGTTTCTCTCAATGGCGCCCTGGCACCTCATACATAACTCTTTTATATGACTTACCATGACTGACCTCATAGTTGGTTTACTTTTAGTTTTATGTTCTTAATACCTGGCTAGTGGTTACTATTCAGTAAGTAGTATTTGATAAACTATTGTGTAAGTGAACCACTGTGGAAAGCTCACTTCTAATAAACCTTCTTGATTTACTCACCCTGTTCTTCTGTGACTCCCAGACACAGAAGTGAATACAAAAATGAACTAGGGATTTTTTAAAAATATGGATTTCCATGCCCTTCTTCAGACCTATTGAATCTGGGGCAGAGCCAAATTATCTGGACTTTTAAAACGCTTCCCACAAGACTGCGGTCAGCCCAGCCTTGGCATTTGGGGGCCACTGCTCTAGTTTATCCAAACAGTCTGACACAACTCTTTACCAATGTGTGCTTCTAGTTATTATATTTATATTGTACTTATGTAGTATATTTGTTATATTTTATTAAAAAATGTTGAGATAATTATCTGTATATTTTTGATATAATGCCAGACACCCAGCAGGGTGATTATTACATGTTTCTCTATAATCGCTGGAGAGTATTTTTACTATCTCACAATTTTGAATTTATTAATTTAGTTGGAGTCCTTACATTTTAGGAGAGCCACATGCCACACTTTGGATACTAAATGAAATCTTTAAATTTGTATAAAAATACACATGAAACAGGTATTTTTCTACTTGTTGGTACAACATATATTTTATATGCACATTAATATTTTAGAAAATATAAAAACAGTATTATCTTGCTATCTGTTTACACTTTATAAATTTGGCCAACACAGAACACATCTGGGCTGAGGCCAACAGAACTGTTCTACTTCTGCCTTATTTGTATTATTAACAATACAGCTAATGTAAACATGGCCTTATTTACTTTTGTTCTAAAAAAACTCGAATCCATGTATCAATCGATCTACCTTATTAATCGTCTACACTGTCTTCTCCACCATTAAGAAAGTTTTAACCTTTTTAAAAGGTGTTTTTCAGACTATAGTAATTCTAACATTGAGCACCCAAATCATATTAAACTTGACATTATATATTTTTCTAAAATGCTATGTGCCAGATCACCATTTCTTTTTCAATACCATAGTTGAATTAAGTGAGAAACTTGGCATGGCTTAACCTCATCAACTTGTCTCTTGACATTTTGCCGTTGAAGTATATTATAGTTTTCAGGGCATGTTTTGTGCTTTTTTTCATATTTCCTTTTAGTAATCTGGAAAACTTGGTGTTTCTTGATGCAATAAAGGACTGAAAATGTAATCATTGTTTTTCTGATGATTCCTCAACACTTCTGTAGCTAATGTGATGTCATTTCAGATGGTCTTTCTAAGGATTTTATACTCTCAGAGTACTTTCAGATTTACTTTCAGAGTACTTTCAAATTTATCAGTTGTTCTGCCTTCTAAAAATCTGTTGCCTCCTAAGGCTGAGATCTCTGATATCAATCATGTTAATTTTAACATCCCAAGATTTTGTATATTTTCTTTGTGGAGGAGCATCTATCAAGAGTGACATCTTCCAAATAACCTCACAGGAGCCTACAAAATGTAAGCACACTTTGGAACAAGTTACATGCCTATATACATTTTTTCTAGATGGTATTTCCTGGGTAGAGTTAGTCACTGAATTGGTCTCTGCTATCCTGTTCAGTCACTTCATGATCCTGTCACCCAACTGCCCATATCACAGCATTCCTGGCCCTGCCTCAACACTCCCTACTTTTACTCCATCCTGTACACAATTTCCATGATAATTTTTGAAGGCATAGCATTTATTCTCTTGATAACTCTACTGTAGAAATGCCTTCTTTTGTATTAAATCAAATCTGAATTTCTCAGTTTACATTGCAGAGCTCTCTACTAGTGGGCTCCTTCAGGACTCTTTGACTTCATTGTTGTTGCCCATTTTTAAACTCATTCCCACCTTCCATACCCACAGTCATGCTCATGCATCCCATTTTAATCACCTCCTTGTTCTGTGTGCTCCCTTAATGTTTAGTAGTAGCTAACTAAGGGAGACTTGAATTCCCCAAAACATCTGTTGGGCTCTAAAATTAGCAAGGTAGCCCTGGCCTGGTGGCTCAATTGGTTGAAGCATTGTCCCATGTATGAAAAGCTTGCAGGTTCCATCCCCAGTAAGGGCACACACCTAGGTTGTGCTTTGGATCCCTGGCCAGGACATGTATAGGAGGCAACTGATTGATGCTTTTCTCTCACACTCTCTCATTCTCCCTTACTCTCTCTCTAAAACCAATAAACGTATCTTCAGCTGAGGATTAAATAAATAAATTAAAATTAACAAGGTTGATCCTAAAAGGGCTTCTGCTTAAGATAGAGGCAAAGGTAAACATAGCTCACTTGCTTGCACAACTACATCAAAACTACAACTAAACTATAGAACAGCCATCAGATATCAAGTTGAATGGATTGGACAACTACAGAAGTAAAGTAACCACATCCATTCAGACTAGTAGTAGCTGCGGAGACATGGAGACACTGAATGGGCTATTCTTACACCCACATGTAGTGGGTAAAAATTGGGAGGGATATCTTGGGAGCAAGAGGTACCAGCCCCACACTAGGCCCCCCAGACCAGGGTTCCAGTGCCAGGAAGATTAGTCCTCATAACTGCTGGCTGAAAAAACTAGCAGGGATTGAGTCAGTGGAAGAAACTTCAGGAGTCCCAGGCAGTTCCTCTTTAGGGCCCCACACAAGGACTTACTCAGACTCACTCCCTCTGAGCTCTAGCACCAGGGTAACAGCTTGAAAGGCACCACTGGCATATAGGGAGGAACAGAAGTGCCTGGTATCAGGGTGAGATCTGGGGACAGCTTTCTCACAGAACTGGAGGCAGAGGCCATTTTTCTTTTTCTAAGCCCTCCTCTCACAGAGACAGAGCCAGCAGGTGGGTGCCATATCTGAGACTCCATCAACCTGGCTCACACTGTTTGCCCCACCCTGATAATTGCTGGAGGCTCTGTCCCTCCCAAATGATGGGCCCACCCAAGCTGCTAACAGAGGCTTTTCTAGATGAATGTCGTGTCTTGGTTTCTGCTTCAGATCTTTTCTAAATCCTCTCAAAAAGCAACAGCTTGCCTCAGTGAGCCCCCAGCCCCTATTCCACTTGCTAAGTGGCCCCAGCCCAGCACTAGCAGCACTCAGCCTTGGCTCGAGGCTTGACTTCCCCTGGGAACCTCCAAGCCCAGCACCAGTAGCAGCCGTTTGCTGATTGCTTTATAGCTTGTGCTGGATGGACCTGGGCAGAACACAGGTAGTGGCTGACCTTGGCCTACACCATTGGGAAACTTAAAAGCCTGCAGACTCAGTGGACACCTACAGTCCATGTCAAAGCAACACCACCCAACCATCTTCACAAGTGAAACATTTGAGGGGTGGACTAGTGGGCTCCAGAGCCCTGCTGAAGTAACTCCACCTCTGTGGAGTAGCCCCTGTATAGCTCATCCTCCATGGAGGGTAGAGGTTGGTGGTCAGTGATCATAGCCAGTCCTTGCATCTGACTGGCCTGGGTAAATCCCACCTATTGACTAGCCAATAGCAATCAAGGGTCAACTACAAGAGGAGGGTGTACTCAGCCCACACAAAGGGTACACCTCAAGTACCAGGCTCACATGATAGGGGAGGCAGTGCCAGGGCACCTTACAGGACACCTACTTTGTTAGGCCACTCTACCAAGACAGGGATTCTTAGCAGCTCTACCTAGTATATAGAAACAAACACAGGGAGGCTGTCAATACAAGAAGATAAAGAAACATGGACCAAATGAAAGAACACTGAAATACTCCAGAAAAAGAACTGAACAAAATGTTGATAAGCAATCTATCAGATGCAGAGCTCAAGACACTGGTTATAAAGCTACTCAAGGAACTTAGTGAGAACCTCAATAACATAAAAAAATACAGTCAAAAACAAAGGATACAATCATTTAAAGAAGTAAAATTTACAGTGAAACAACAGTAGAGTGGATGAAGCCAAGAATCAAATCATTGATTGGGAACGTAAAGAAGCAAAAAACAACCAATCTGAACAATAAGAAAGATGAATTTAAAAAAATGAAGACAGTGTAAGCAGCCTCTGGGACAACTTTAAACATTCCAACATTTGCATCATAGAGGTGCCAGAAGGAGAAGAGAAAGAGCAAGGAATTGGAAATCTATTTGAAAAAATAGTGAAAGAAAACTTCCCTAATTTGATGAAGGAAACAGACATACAAGTCCAGAAAACACACAGAGTTCCAAACATGATGGATGAAAAGAGTCCTACTCTAAGACACATCATAATTAAAATGCCAAAGATTAAAAGTAAAGAGAGAATCTTAAAAGCAGCAGGAGAAAAGCAGTTAGTTACCTTCAGCGGGGGTTCCTTTAAGACTGACAGTTGATTTCTCAAAAGAAACTTTGCAGACTAGAAGGGCTTGGCAAGAAATATACAAATTCATGAAAAGTGGGAACCTATTGCCAAGATTGATTTACCTAGGAAACTTATCATTTAGAACAGAAGGAGAGATAAAAAGTGTCCCAGATAAGCAAAAATCTAAAGGAGTTCATCATCACCAAACAATTATTATATGAAATGTTAAAGGGACTTATTTAAGAAAAAGAATTTCAAAAACTATGAACAGTAAAATGTCAATGAATAAATATCTATCAACAATTGAATCTAGAAAACCAACTAAGCAAACAAGAAGAACTGAGACAAATCATGAATACTGAAGGCATTTTGACGGTTTCCAGATCAGAGGAGGGTTTTGGGGAATGGGTGAAGATGTGAGGGGATTAAGAAGTACAAATAGGGCCCTGGCTGGTGTAGCTCAGTGGATTGAGCGTGGGTTGGGAACCAAAGGGTCCCGGTTTGATTCCCAGTCAGGGCATATGCCTAGGTTGCAGGTCAGGTCCCCGTGAGGGCCATGTGAGAGGCAACCATACATTACTGTTTCTCTCCCTCTCTGTCTCCCTCCCTTCCCCTCTCTCTAAAAATAAATAAATAAAGTCTTAAAAAAATTTTTTTAAAAAGAAGTACAAATAGGTAGTTACAGAATAGCCATTGAAATATAAAGTACAGTATAGGAAATGGAGTAGCCAAAGAACTTATATTCATGGCCCATGGACATGAACAAAGGTGTAGGGATTTCCTGAGGGAGTGGACCGTGCTGGCTGGAGGGGGGTGGGGCAAAGGGAGAAAATTTGAGACAACTATAATAGCATAATAAAATATAATTTAAAAAATAAACTATTTTTGAAATAAAAAAATAACAAGGTAAATAACAATTTGAATTCACTAGAAGGAGCTCAACTTTAAAAGTAACCTTCCTAGAAATTTTTCTATTTAAGAAATTAAAGGGATCCTTTTAAAGATGAAAAACATATCTAGTTCTTTTTCTGTTAATTTGAAGCTGTGGTTTCTGAATTTTCCTATACGTGAAGAATATAGACTTATAAAAGTTTAGTTGTAAGAGATTATTAAACTAATTTTAAAGAAATGAGATTCTATCATTGTAGTTTATATTACATTATTTTACTTCTATCTTGCTTTGTAATTGATTTCCTAATATTTCATATCTTGTTTTCTTACTTGTTCCTCCCCAATTTTTTTCAGTTATTGGTACTATCATCCATTCAGTGATCCAAGCCAGGAAATTAGAAGTCATCAAGACATCCTGTTGCTCATCTCAACATTAGAAACTCTCTTATTAGACTATAATCCCCTTGAGGAAGGGATGGTGCTTACTTACTGTCCTCTTACCTAGTGCAGTACCAGCATATAGGAGACAGTAAATACTTAAATTAATGAATGAGGATGATCTTTCCTTCCTATATCTAAATCATTATCAAGTTCTTTGGATTTCACCGATAAAATAGTTATTTAATCTGTGCCTCTTCTCACCCCAGTTCTCTTATCTGGAATATCCCTTATCTCTTATCTAGACTCTTGAAATGATATCTATATCAATTTTATCTCCTCCACCCTCACCTTTACCATTTTTCCAAATCATTCATCTTAAATTAAAATATATCAGTGCCAGTATTTGATAAATCCCTTTAATGTCTTTACATCACCCACAGGACGATCTTTAAGTTCTGTTGTACTGGGGCAAGGCCCTCTGTGGCAGGCCCCTTGCCTAAGTCTCCCGCTTTGGCTCATATACCCCCTCACTCTTATTTTCAAAGATCACCAAGCAGATTTTAATTTCTCATATGTGCTATGCGTTATATTTGTATGGCAGATAAGTGCTTAGCCTAGTCTGGAGAAGGAGTCAGAGAACGATTGCTAGAGAATAAGACACGGTGGAGATGTCTTAACAGATTAGCAAGAGTTAGTGGGAAAGAAGGCAGAGCTCTGCTTCTTAGTTAAAATTTTTCAAATCTGGTAAAGTATTGCTTGAAGTATAAGTCAGATGCTTCATGAAGATTTTGTAATTAGGTCATTGTGGCTGGCTGCATGAGCCTTCATTCATTTATTTATCCGACAGTTACTCATTATGTTCTTTTTATGTGCCAAGGGCTGTGTTATACAATGAGGTATAAAGGTGAGCAAATGAGGCGCGCACCCTGATCACAGAACACAGACAGGATTGGAACTCAGTTGTCCTTTAAATGACTAACGGGAGGACCACAATCTAATCTTTAGCCTCTAATCTATGTGATTGTTGTGCTAATTAAATAAGAGATGGATAAAAATTTACTTCCTTGGTAGATGTGGTAAGAATAACTGATACTTTTAACTCTTTGCCAATAAATTACAAGAGATCGGTTTGTTTAGGAGTAATTGTAATACCAGCTAATTGACAGTTTTATCTTCAAGCTTGGAGTCATTTGAAGAAAAATCTTAAAAGCTTTTTACATTCACGTCAGTATTATCTCAGTTTTTCTTTGGAAGGGATTGATGTTTGCTGTGCTCTTAAAGCAATAACGCAGCACTGTAAGAGGCTTAACACATCCTTAACAACCTCTCTTGCCATCTTAGGAGCTCTGCTGGATACAAGGTGATGTGGGTTCAACGCTGAAAGGTTCTTCAAAATAAACTGAGACACAAAACTAGCCCTGAAAATCCCATGTTTTGATTTATCACAGAGCTTATGGATAACCTTAGATGCCATCCATGTAAGCAACACAGCTGGAGTTTAAAGCTCTCCTATTTAGTTAAAGTCATTTAAGATCAGCTAAATTCATAAGCTGATTTATGAATACCAAGAATATATTCAAACAATGTATCTTCTGCTCTCCCGGAAGTATTTTATATAAGATCTAACGTGATGAATTTATTGTTTCAATTCCTAATTGCAATATCCAAAAATAAATCTTTACTAAAATCTTATAGCATTTTAATTTCTGTTCAATATTTGCCAAATTACAATTATGCTAAATCTTTGAATACTTTTGTCAGTTTTCTTCATGAGGAAATTAATCAGGGATAGCCACATCACTACATAACAAATAAAAAAGTATGGGTGATCTATATTTTGTTAGAAAGAAACCAGCAGTCAAAGGAAGATGAAATGGGGGTGAAAAGTGAAATCAAACCACTACATGTTCTCAGGCAGATATCAGAGGCCAAACAGAGACAGAGACAGAGTAATTGGTTGCTGGATGTCAGAGAAAGAAAAAGAGGTCTAGAAACTGGAGAATCAAATCCAGTGCAAGGTGTATAACTACAGTTACCAAGGTTACTGAATGTTACCTTAACCAAGATCAAGATCCCGACACAACTAGGAGTATATGGTGTGAAAATATCAGTAAAATACACACACACACCTGTGTGTGTTTTATATCTTATTTAAAATACTTCCACATCCACATATATGTGTGTATATATACATATATACACACATGTGCATATATACATATTATGTGTGTATGTGTGTGTGTATTTTTGGACACACTGGTATGTCCAAAAAGTCTGTTTAGTTTTTTGCCATAAAATAAAACCCATATTTTTCATTTTTCAGCAGTAACTTAATTGATTTGGATATTTTGAGTATGTTGGCTGTCTCCGTGTGATATAACGTTGATTGTTCTCAATTCATGTCTCAATTAGACTGCTATCAACTTAACTGGACTACCTGACTGTGGAGCATCATCCAGTGAGAAATCTCCAGCCAGAGTTTCACAAACCACTTTGACACGTTTGATCAGTCATGGCACAGATCCTTTTTTTTTTTTTTTTTTTGCGTTTCTGTTGTGTTTTTACCTCTTTTGAAATAATGAAGCATAATATACAGAAAATGTTGCATATTTTCTTACATCTTCAGTATTAAAATGACTACACAAAAATTTACCAATTTTGATAAGTTTTCTAAAATGCACGCTGATATGTCAGCCATCACAATATAATTAACATTATTGTTTTGAATGAAGTTAAAGACAGCTAAGTACTACTAGAGCTATCTTACAAAAAACCAGATGAACTTTTTGGCCAAATCTCTTTCTCTCTCTATATATACATGACTTGGAAATTGAAATTAGAATGGAATTATGGCTTGAAAAATAGATAAAAGTGAAATTACAGGCAAATCAATATCTAACAGTAGCACTACTGCCACTACCATTAATCACCACTTCGATCCTTTCGAGGATCTACATTTATTGTAATGTACACATTGTAATGCCCAGATTTTGATGCAGGTGTTTAGTTTACCTCCTCTGTATGTCAAAAGCACATATCGGGACCAGCTACCTGGCACTATTAACCAACAAGGCTGTCTCAGTATTTTTTGAAAATTTAGAATCCTTCGAAGCGGTATTTTTCTCATTGTTTTATAACTAGTTAGGATGAAGTAAAATCTACTTGATTCAGAAAAGTTTAAACATACTTCCCTTGAGATAGAAGAAGGAGTAGACAAGTTTGAGATTTTAAAATGTAGTTTGTTGGTAAAACTTATTTGCAGTTGGATTTAGCTGAGGGTTATCCGGTCCAATGAAATCCAGTAATGATCATATTTTATGTATTATAAAACTTTCCTTGATAACATAAAAGAATTGTGTTTGTAGATACTTTAAATCTCATAGAGCATGGATTTTCTCTATATATTCATAATAGGGCTTTAGGAGGAATAATATGAGGAAGATTAGAAAAAATAGAGCCAGAAGAGTGGTCTGGAGAAAATCTGTTGTGTATCGTGGGTTAAGTAAGCCAGATGTTCCATCCACTAAATTTTTATAGGTGAAGAGAAACAAACCAGTGATATAGGCTGAAAAAAGGAAAAGATTAAATCTAAAAAAAACAGCCATGACAACTAGGATGAACACACACAGATGAGACTCCTACTTTTGTGAGGTTGATCTAGCAAAGTGTCCAAGAGCTTAAGGTAAATAACTGGAGAATATAAAGATGTTCCTGAAGGAAAAGGTCTAGGCAAGAGTGGAAAATTAATCATATAATGAGTACAGGAAGGTAAAAGTTAAGAGACAGGAGTTAGGAAGAGGCTACTTAGCATAGGAAATAATGCTTGTTTTTTTCAGTGTAACTAAAGATAAGAAAATGCATTCAAGTGATAAGTTCACCATTGAACACCTAAATTCTAACTAATGGAAATAGAGGAGTCAAATAACACAAAAGTATCAAGCTTTACGATTGGAAGAATGATTATGGAGAGAAAGGTTAAGGGATCCAGAAGATTAATTCAGTTCAGGCACAATTTAAGAAAATGGTTTAAGGGTAGGTTTATAAGAGCCTTAAATTCTAAATCAAGGATTGTCTATTTTATTTTGCAGACAATGAGAAACCAGTGAAGGATGCTGAGCATGAGGATAAGGTGTGCAGGACGTTGTTTTGGAAGATATATGTGCAACATAGATTGAAGAAGACAAGTGCCAACAGGTAGAAAGTCCAATTGGGAGTCTATTGCAGCATTCCATATTGCGTATATTATATTATACACATATACTATAATACTATATATAGTGTATATAAACACTTCAGAAAAGTTAGTTATCCCTAATTTTCTTCCTCACTTATTTTATTTTTACTCTATCTTCTTCCAGAAACAATTAAAAATATGAATACCTTGTCACCTACTTCTATATTATACTTTTTTCCAGTTGTTCAGCCTGTTTGACATTTTAATACAAATAATCCAGTTAGAAAGGTAAACAAATATTGTCCCTGAAAAAATAAGTTAATTTGTGTTCATTTGTTTGACTATTTTCACTATATCCTTTAATTTGAGCTATGATTTTCAAGAACCATTCATCTCATACGTAAGTTTAAAGATTAAGATTTTTAGATTGTGAGTGAGAACTTGAACATAAACAGGGTCTAATTTTTAAAAGAAAGTTTTGGAATTTTCCCATGCAACTTAACATTTATGACTGCATACTAGTTAATGAAGACCTTGTGTAGGGAAGTGGCCATGAAAATGAAGAGGAAGTGATACATTTGACTATAATTGTGGAAATACAGGAAAGTAATGATTACTTTTGAAACTGGAAGATAAAAAGATGTTGACTGTGTTAAAAAAAGGGGGGGGATTAAGGAAAGACAGTATTTCATAGGAGTTTTATGTGTAAATAAATGAAATTTGGCTTCACAGTGAACATCAGAGTGGCAATATCCAAGTAACAGACCTTGAGCTCAGGGAGAAGATTAATAATGACCTATAGATTAGAGAATTATTTCATAGATGCTGGTAAATTTTCTGAGGACATAGATGGTTAAAAGGCAACATATCTTGAAGGCAATTCTTACTATTTCAAAATCTGTAGCAAAATTATTCCCCTGGTATTTGAATTGGTACACGGTCATTCTGATAACAGAGTTTGTGTAATAGTTTTTCATGTGAAAGCGGACACTGAGATAAGCAGTTGCATGCACCATGCATCATAGCAGTTCTGACACATATCTGTCCAGAAAAACCAGAATTTGGAAACAATAATGAAATTGTTCAGTGTGTATCATATGCTTCCATAGCTGTTTTGTTTTTTATTTTACAAATGAGGTCATTGTAAATGTAATTAGATTAACTCACTGCAATATACTTATCTCACTGTTTAACACAAAATATAGATTCAGGAAGATCAGCTACTGTTATTCATTAAACAGCAAATCAAGTTGTGTAATTTTTATAGTTATGCTTCAAAATAATGGGAAAATAATAGGCAAAATTATTTCTTAATGTACACACAAGTGACAGACAACAAAAAGCCTTGATTTACTATGACGTGATTACTAAATTACCTTGTCTGACATATTTTTTATATTTTTTAACTTAATATAAATAGTAAGATATCTATTTTTCCCAAAATATAAATTTATTAAAATCCATGATTACTATTTAGTTTATTTCTTTTCCTACACAACATTTAGTGGCACTGCTTATTATATACTTATTTAAACCATTTGAGCCTAGAGAACTTTAATGTGAGTATATTCTTAAACAGAATTTTGGCTTGACTACTTTTAAGAGAAAGATTTACAAGTTTTCCCATGGGACTTATATGTTACACATCTGATTTAAATGTATTATAGAGGAACATTTTTTCTATTTTAATAAGTGAATCATTACATAGCTATAGTTAAGTATAACTGAAAAATTATACATTATCAATATATAGTTTAGGAAGTTAGACTCAGTAGTAGAGATATAGATCTATTCTGTTAATATTTAGGGAACTAGCTATCACTAAGAATGATACTAATCAAAATTTTCATAGCACTATATAATTTCTTGGTTGTCTATCTTGTACTAGAGAAGTCTTCTTGTCTAGCCTTGATTTAATTGTACTCTGTGCATAAGCAGTAACCTCATTTGGGTCATGAATGTGAATCAAGAGAGTAGAAAATACCACATTTGACCTTGTCGTAATGGCAAAACTTCAGATATTCAATATTGTATTGCTTATTGAATGTGCTCATTTCATTTGGAGATAACATAGCTGCCTTCATCTTTAAAAACATAAATGAATAATGAATTACACCAAAAACAAGCTTTTGAATCATATTTTAGATTTTAATGACCTTAAGATTGAACTAAATAGAGGCAATGTGAGTAAATTACACTGACATAAAGAGTGGATTTATGATCAGATTTAACTACATTCTGTTACAAATTGTGCCTGGAAAGTTTTATTGTTTTGTTTTCAAGGAGGTACAATGAATAAGAGTTACATCAGGCATACCAAGCGTTATGAGGCTGAGGAATCTCAGGGTACTATGACTCTCTTCTGTGCTTCCCAGCATGATCAGAGACTCGAGTAAAGACACTGTGAAGTACAAACTAAGGACTTCAGTTGGTAGAACTTAACATGAACCAACTCAAAATGTTAATACCCATTTGATTTTATAAAAGATTTGAAAAAGAAAGAGGTTTGGAAAAAAGAGAGGACTAATAATTTTCTTGAACGGTGATGTGGTTCAAACCACATGTCCATTGTTCTCTTTAATCCTGGGAGCTAGGTTTGGAGCAGGACTGTTTAGCTTAAACAGCTCTGTTGGTAGGCAAATAGGAGAGTATTTCATTTAAAAATGACTTTAAATATCTGAGGAAGGATATAAGTGATGGGACCAATAGAAAGGCCACTAGGAAGCAGATGTGCTTAGCTCACATTTAATCCTGCCTTGAAAACAAATGCAGCCTTTTGAGGTTTGGTCGTTGGAAAGGTTCAAGAAAAGTTGCATGAATTCATTTCAGGAAAGTTGAATATCAGATTTTGCGTTAAGTAGGGAGCTGAGCTGAATGACATATAGATCACATGTAATCCCAAGATTTTATAATTATTGGTATTATATTTAATATATTTATATTTTTGACTAATATAATTATAACTGTATTTCTTATAATTATTTTATCTGCATCCATATATATGGATGTGTATATATCCACACAGAGACACTGTATATGTTGTTTTGTTTTAAAATGTAAATTTAACTAAAAGCCCTATTTCATCCCATTTAAATAGCTGCACTTCTCTAGCTCACCCATTATGTTAGAAATTTCATCTGAGTCATTACTGATCCTCTCAACAGTCTTATGAAGTTTATATTCCTCCATTTTACAGATGAGAGCCTCAGAGACAACCACCAAGGTCTCATAGCTACAGACAAATGAGGGACTTGAAGTCCATCCATTTCAATGCAAAGGCTGTTTTCTTCATACTTTATTTCTGGTTTCCCTAATAGTATATATATTAGAGTAATAAAATGGTTTGATTTCTCTCCTCTTTAAATTTTTTGGTATTTATGGTATTATAAACCTGCATAAGTGCAACATATTTTATGATACATAGATAGATTAACGATTACAAATTCAAAGCACATTAGAGTTTTGCTATAACATGGAATGTTAACGTATGAATCAAGCTAACACTGTCATATACATTACGTGAAGATTCAAGAAATTTCCTGGATTTGGGGGCTTTGGCTGAGATTTGGTATCACCAAACCAACATGATTCTTCAACTTCTAGCAATAAATTTTCCTGATCAGACTCCAAACAGATCTTTTCACTGAATTTGTTAATTCTTTATATTTATGTGTATATATATGTATCATATATATTAAAAGCATGCAATAAAATTTATAAAGCTTATTTCAAAATGTGCTTTCAGAAATCTATTCAATTTACAATCTCTTATATGTCTGTTTACGGTCTCTAGTACCTAGGTTTAAAATCCATTGCTTATGTGAGTATAGTGTAATTGATAAAAAGAAGTTAGCAAATCTTATTAGTCAATAGCTATGCTGAAATCCTAGCATACTATCACGTGTTGGGATATTGTTATTGTATACTAGAAAATAGCCTTGTATTTTCCACAAGTACAAGTAATTTCTGATAGAGTATGTAGTTTTCTTACATATATTTAATGAATTTGTTTGTTAACTTTAAAACCTTGCTCATTTAAAAAAAATCTTGTCTAATTCTTTTTCACTGCCAAGTAATTCCTTTTATACTTTAGATGGCACATTTTGGAATAAATTTTCTTCTTCTTTTTCCCTAAGAATTCACTAGTTTTTTTTTTTTAAATTGGTGATGAGTATTGTACTTTATTCATACCACTTTTATTTCCCCTCTCTGTCATTTTCCCTGTTCTATTACTTCCTCTTGCACTTTCATGGTTAATTTTTATCTTGTTCTCTTTGTTTCCTTGACCAATGCAGAACTTTTATGAGACCTTTTGTACTCAGTTTATCTATTTTCTTCATTTGCCAATGCATTATTTTCCATAAGGATTTTTTTGAAATTAAAAATATACATCATTCAACTTCATTGTCATTATTCAGACTGTCCTTCTAGCTGAACTCACTCAAAACCAGGTATTTCCATTTTCAAAATTTGTCTGTACCTCTCTATTTCTATAGTTAACTTATGAGCTTTAATTTCTCACTATACCTTTGGCTACCTGTCCCATTCCCTTCCTCCCAACAATTCCAACTATACTAAGGCCTAATTTGATGTTATTATTTATTTTGATTATTCTTCCTTAAGATGCCCACATACTTCCTCCTTCAGGCACAAACCAGATGTAATGCTCTTCAAGATTGGCTAAATCTGCCCTTCTTCAAAGCAGACAGTACAGAATTTGGTCTAAAATTTGTATTCTGTGTACTTTTGTAATCCAGCAATTATATATTTCTAAGAAGCAGCATATCTTCCCGCTTCCTCTCCCTGCCTCAATCTGTCAATTTATCCATTCTGCATGAAAGCTGATATTTGTCTCCATTTAAGGATAATCTACATGTGCTGTGGATCTTCAGGTGATCCTCAAATATGCTTCAAAGGTTTTGACATTCCTCTCACAAAAGTTGCCTTCCCCTTGAATTTGGGCAGTCTTAATGACTCACTGCTGATGTGTTGAATGGGAAGTGAACTTCTAAGCTTAGGTTAGAAAAGGCAGTTCAGGTGTTTGTTTTATTATCTTGAGACACATGTCTTGGGAGCTCTGAGTTGAGATATGAGGAGTCTGGCTGCCCTAATATTTCTGGCTAGAGAGAATACACGTACAGGTCACAGAGAGATGGAGATACACAAGGAGCTCAACCAAGCACGTGAGTGAACAAAAAACTCAAGATGATCCCAGGCCACTGAGTGGGACAGAAATTAGGTGTCCCTAACCAAACTGCAGATTCAAGAGCAAAGTGATACACCCTGAAAATTACAACTGCTTCATTACCGTGAAATCTAGTCTTTTACTTTTCAGCTCAGACAGATCACTCAGCTCTGCTTGGCTTAACCTCCCAGTGCCATAGGCTTGGCATACACCTCCATGGTGAATGCCTGGAAAAATGTGGTGTTTATAATGTTCTCCTTTTCTCACAAATCACAGCTCTGCACTTTTTGGTAGTTGTGTATGGCAGGAAGGTCAGTTCACTATCAAGTTACTCTGTTTGTGACATGAAGTGGGGCTTTTATTAAGACAAATTCATAAAACATTCACTTACATTGATGAAGATAAAATTCAAAGACAGAAATCCCCTGCTGGGCAGGAAAATGATTATACCGTGGAGTCTGTTTAATTATTACAAGAGACTGCAAGAAAAAATCATTGGCAATATGAATCACGTAAAACTTTTTTTTCAACTGTTTCAGTCCAGAAAAGTCACAATAAATAAAATGTAGAAATTAATTTTCCTTCCTAAAAGATAGGAAATACTATATTTTGAGACTTTACTAACATATAAAAGTCACCTTGGAATATTTGAGATGTTTAACATTTTACAATCTTTTTACGTAAAATTTGAATATACAATATTTTAACTCTTTAGCTAAAGAGTGGTAAAACAAGAAAATCATAGGTACAGTGTCACTTGTATGTCAGATGTTTAGAAACATCATGTTTCAAAGCTTTCCAATTTTACATACAACTCAATTAAAGTTATTACCTAGCTTTCTTTGGAAAGGCTCTTTGAATTTAATTACTACTAAACTATTTTTGTTTTTCAAAACTGTTTTGCTGTTATAATTATAACATGTTAGTTATATGCCAAGCACTCAAGCTGGCACACAACTACTCTAAATTCTGTACAATAATTATACCAGTTGGAAACTGCAGTTCAGGAAAGATGTTCTGTTAAATGAAAATAAAGTAATTTACTAAAATCTGAGTAAAAATTAACGTTTCTGTTTAAGGTATAAATCAAATCTCCAGATTGACAAGACCAGGCAAGAGTTTAAAATGTTTCTTAGGTTACGGGAATGAGAATACAAACAATTTGGGGAAGCATCTCTTTAGTAATTATTACCAGCATACCAAGTATTTTGAAAAGTAGTGCTAAATGCCCTAAAAGTGAAACAAAAGGCAAAACAAAATAAAACAATCAAAAGAGATAATCATGTGAAAAATAAAAATGGCAGTTTTAATAAAAATATAACCCCAGACAGTGGAAAAAATGAAATCTGGAAACTCTGTGTAATCATGAGTTTTCTATTTACATTTAAATGTCAATGGGCTGCCCCTATCATGTGTAGATTGAGAAGGCAGTTGCTTCTGTGGTGCAAGTTAAGAGGCAAGTCTTTCCCCTGTGCCCGGGTAACTCTCCAGTGCTAGGGGCTGAAATTTTAATCATTAAACTTCTGCTTTTAGCAGTAAGTTAAATTCTAAAGGCCCTTCTGCTTCAAATCAACAAGATCCTAAATAAAATGTATTTTACTAACTAATTGCTAGACTCAAGGGAGTTAAGGAAAATCTCCAAGAATCACTTTCTAAATTAACAAACACATATTCAAATAGATGTATGAGCTTAGGCTGGGGTAGGAGCAATAAGCAGTAATTAGAGAACAACCTGGAAATGTGAACTTGCCACCCCACGCCACCAAAATGCTAATATTGATGAAGCAATAAGAGACTTAATTGTCTGCCCGTCGTAAGATGGGAAATCTGATATTCACTCATTAGAATCTTAACATGAATTCAAGGGATTCCAGGTTGACAGCAACCTCTGGCTCTTATTAGAAATCGATTCAAATCCTCTTTCTGGAAGCAACAACTTATATTTAGACTACAGGATTTTAATAGATTGGGCTCAAGCAAATTTACCTTGCAGTATGGATCAAAACACTAAAGAAGAAGCTGGCATAAATGAAATTTAGCCGACAAAGAGAATCAGATAGGACTTCAGATAACTGAAATTAGAATATGATCTATGAATGAAATGTTTAAAGAGAATTAAAAAACAGAATAAGAAATGCAAAAGCAAAGAGAGACTTCAAAAATGACTGGGATTATTTGAAAGAGAAAGAAAACAAATATTTACATAAAGAATATAATTGTTAAAATAAAAAATCAATGTATAAACAGTAGATCAGACACCTCTGAAGGAAGAATTAATGAATTGAAAGATAGATCCAAATAAATTTTTCAGAATATAGTACAGAGAAAGACAAAAAGACGGAAATAAAAGGAAAGTTCTAGAAATGTGTAGGGAATAATAGGTGGAGTATAAGTTGAAGGTACTTCCAGAATATAAGAATAGAGAAAGTGGATGAGTGACAATATTTACATCAATAATGACTGAAAATAGTTTCATGAAAAATGTGAGTCCATACAGGGAAGAAAAGTAAATACCAAGCAGGATAAATAGGAGAAAAAAAAAAAAAACAATGGCTTTACACTTTGTGGTGAAATATCAGAAAAGCAAAGAAAAGCTCTTAAAGCTAGCTACAAATGCAAGCTGAGTGATCTACAAAGAAATGACAACAATGGAAGCCATAAGATAAGGGACTGCTAAAAGGAAAAAAGGAAAGAAAATGACCATAGACAGAAGGTAGGAAATTGAAGAAGAAATGTCATACAATTAGACTTCTGGTCAAGACAGAGGCATAAGTAAATACAACTCATTTCCTCACACAACCACATCAAAATTACAACTAAACTGTAGAACAACCGTCACTCAGAGCCATCAGAAACTGAGCTGAATGGAAGTTCTACAACTACAGAATTGAAGAAGAAACCACATTGAGAGCGGTAGAAGAGGCAGAGACGCAGAATAGGCTGTTCCCAAATGCACATGTGGTGGATAAAAATTGGGAGAGATATCTCAGGAGTGAGGGGTCCCAGATCAACACCAGGCCCCCCAATCCAGGGTTCCAGTGCCAGGAAGATGAGTCTCCATAACTTCTAGCTATAAAAACCAGTGGGGATTGAGGCTGCTGAAGACAGAAACTTCTGGAACCCCAGGCAGTTCCCCTTAAAGTGCCTGTGCACACTCTTATTCTGACTCACTTCCTCTGAGCTCCAGTGCTGGTGCAGCAGCTTGAAGGTTGGTTATCAGAGACATTCAGGGAGGAAGTGAATTGTCCAGCATCAGGGCAAGAGCTGGGTGGCAGCTTTCTCCCAGACAGAAGTGCTGGCAGAGACCACTGTTTCTTTTCTGAGCCCTACCCCCACAGAGTCACAAAGCCAGCAGGCAGGTGTCATATATGAGACTCCATCAACCTGGTTTACACTGTTTGCCCCACCATAGTGATTCCCTGAGGCCCTGCCCTACCCAATTTTCAGGCCCACCCAAGTTGTTTACAGTGGCTTTTCTGTATAAATGTTCATCCTTCAGATTTCCCTAAATTCTCTCAAACAATCAGCATCTGGCTTCAGTGAGCCCTGTAATGCTCATTAAGGTGCCCCGGGCCTGGCACTACCAGCAGCTGGCCTTGGTTCACAGCTTGGCCTGTCCTGGGTACCTCCAAGCCCAGCACAAGTAGAAGCCATCGCAGATCACTTTGTAGCTAGTGCTGTGTGACCTCAGAAAGAACATAGGCAGTGGCTCATCTTAGATGTGTCAACAGCAATCAAAGCTCAACTACAAGAGGAGGGTATACACAGCCTACATTGGGTGCACCTTGAGTACCCAGCTAAGGTGATAGGGGAGGCTGTGCCACTGGATCCTACAGGACACCTACTACATTAAGTCATTCTATCAAGCCTAGGAGACATAGCAGCTCTACCTAATATTGCACATAAAAACAAACACAGGGAGGCTGCCAAAATTAGTAGACAAAGAAACACGGCCCATATGAAAAGACAGAACAAAACTCCAGAAAAGGAACTAAACAAAATGGAAAAAAGCAATCTATCAGATGCAGACCTGAAAATACTGGTTAAAAGGTTACTCAAAGAACTTAGTGAGGACTTCAACAGCATAAAAAAATCCAGTCAGAAATGAAGGGTAAAGTAATTGAAATAAACAAAAATTTACAGGGTATCAACAGTAGAGTAGATGAAGTTGAGAATCAAATCAGTGATTTGGAACATAAGGAAGCAAAACCAACCAATCAGAACAGCAAGAAGAAAGAAGAATCCAAAAAAATGAGGATAGTGTAAGAAGCCTCTGGGACAACTTCAAGCATGCCAACATTCACATCATAGCGGTGCCAGAAGGAAAAGTGAAAGATCAAAAAATTGGAAATCTACTTGCAAAAATTGTGAAAGAACTTCTCTAACTTGGTGAGGGAAATAGACATAGAAGTCCAGAAAGCACAGAGAATCCCAAACAAGATGGAACCAAAAAGGCCTACTCCAAGACACATCATAATTATAATGCCAAAGGTTAAATACAAAGAGAGAATCTCAAAAGCAGTAAGAGAAAAGCAGTTAGTTTCCTGAGGAAGGTCCCATAAGATTTCCAGCTGATTTCTCAAAAGAAACTTTGCAAGCTAGAAGGGATTGGCAAGAAATATTCAAAGTGATGAAAATAGAGGACCTACAGCCTATATTACTCTACCCAGCAAAGGTATCATTTAGAATCAAAGGACGGAAAAAGAGTTTCCCAGACAAGAAAAAGCTGAAGGAATTCATCATCACCAAACCAGTATTATATGAAATGTTAAAAGGTATTTTTAAGAAGAAGATAAAATTATGAACAATAAAATGGCAATAAATACATATCTATCAATAATTAAATATAAAAAAATAAATGAAACAAGCAGAACAGAAAAGAATCACAGATACAAAGAAGATTTTGATGGTTACCAGGAGTGAAGGTGGCAGGGGTTTGCGTGAAAAAAGGTGAACAGATTAAAAAGTACAAGTTGATAGTTACAGAATAGTTTTGGGGATATAAAATACAGCATAAGGGACAGAGTAGCCAAAGAACATACATGTAATACCCATGGATATGGAAAATAGTGTGGGGATTACCTGAGGGAGTTGGGAGGGTTTGGTGGAGGAGGACAGAAGAGGAAAATTTTGATCAACTGTAATAACATAAACAATAAAATATAATTAAAAATAAATACATACAACTAAAGAAGAAGAAATGCCACTCAGTAAATTGGTAAACATGTAGATAGCATTGTCTGCATGAAATAATAAAAATTATCTTGTCATTTATAGCTAAAAAAAAAGAACAGAACTAAAGAAAAACAAGATGTTAGTTTGAAGGAGAGAATGATATTAAAATGTTCTAGAGCAGTGCTTCATATGTTATTTACCTGAGGATAGTTTAAAAATGGATTCTCATTTAGTAGATGTTGTAGCTAGTATGAAGAAATATGATATACTTCCATTCGAAACTTGGTTCAGATGTCAGGACTGATGATGCCACACACGCGCGCACCAACGGAGTATGGAGAGGTCTATTACTTACATAAGGAGGCTTGCTGGAATGAGTAGGGAAGCTGTCAACCATTCCAGAAATGGTTGGAGAGAGCCAGAAAGCAAAACGGGCTTGGCGTGTTCATGATAGTTAGGGATGGGGTGAATGAAGTTTCTTGTGTGTGGTTTTGAACTTCCCAAGGGTGCAAAAGAAGGAGCACCTGAGCTCTTTTATTCAGCTTAGGTGTGTGGCATAGTAGAAGGGGAGAAGGAGGGGGTGAGGCTTAAATGCTGAAAGCAGCCAAACATAACAACAACAAAAAAGAAGTCTGACTTTATTACAGTTCACCCCAGTCATCAGTTGACTGATGATTGAAATATGCTATATTTAATTTAATTGATTTTTTAACTTAAGTCAGCCATTATGGTGTTCTATGAGGCCAGTGAGGGAGGCAAAATTTCCATTGAAAGCCTTATTTATTCCAGAGCCCAACATTGTGGGCCATTCAAGGTGAGTCAGTTTGCAATTTAAGTAACACTTTGTAAATAAGGCATATTTTACCTTGAAAACCCAGAAAAGACCTAAAGGATGTTGGGCTTGTTCAATGTTGTGGTTGCCAAGATGGTCAATAGCTGTTTCTTGACAGTGTCAGGGACAGAGCTGCTCTCAGTTTAATGAATAAGTTTTTGGAATTTAAGTGAAATGGCAGTACCTTGCACTATGTGTAGGACAGTAGCCCATCTCTTTTTTGTGAGATACTTTGTAAGCATTTGTATGTTCTTAATGAGTGTGCACAATAAATATCTTCAGAAGAGGATATATCATCATCTTTACCTCTAACCTTTTCCATTTTAATTATGATGTGTCTTGGTGTGGCTCTCTTTGGGTTCATCTTGATTGGGACTCTCTGTGCCCCCTGAACTTGTGTGACTTTTTTTTCACCACGTTAGGGAAATTTTCGAATGCCATTATTTCTTCAAACAGGTTCTCCATCTTTTGCTCACTCTGTTCTCATTCTGGCATTCCCATGATGCAAATGTTGTTACACTTGATGTTGTCCCCTAGGTCCCTTTGACTTTTCTCACTTTTTAAAAAATTTTCTTTTCTTTTTGATATTCTGCTTGGGTGCTTGCTGTTATCT
Organism: Micronycteris hirsuta; assembly: GCA_004026765.1. Lineage (NCBI taxonomy): Eukaryota > Metazoa > Chordata > Mammalia > Chiroptera > Phyllostomidae > Micronycteris > Micronycteris hirsuta. The sequence goes on from PVJI01013508.1 coordinate 26,269, forward strand.
TGTCCTCTAAATCATTGATTTAATTTTCTGCTTCATCGAACCTGCTGTTGATTCCTGCTATAATATTTTTCATTCCCAATATTGCATTCTTCATTTCTGATTGGTTATTTTTTATGGTCTGTATGTCCATTTCCGATGCTTACTATCTCTTTGTTTAAGTTCTTACTGAGATCATCCATTTTTCTTCTAAGATCTTTGAGCATTCTTATTATCATTGTTTTAATGTCTGCATCTAATATTTTGGTTGTTTAATTTTATTTAATTATATTTTTCTGGGGATTTCTCTTCTTCTGTTATTTGGGACATATTTCTTTGTCCCCCATTTTGTCTCAGTTTTTTTGTTGTTGTTGATTGCTTCCCATGTATCCAAATTTCTTTGTATTTTCTTTATATTTTTCTTTTGTCTTTTTACCTTTCCCCTCTCCTTTCTTCTTTCTCTCTCTCTCTCTCCCTTCTTTCTTTGTTTTTGTTACTATATTATTACAGAGATTGGGGGTTCTCCTTACCTTGCTCATAATTATAAGTTTATACTCTCAGAGTTAGGGACCTCTCTCATGGCAAATGGTTGAGTCAGCCCTTGGCTGTGCACCAGGGGTATTGTGGGTATTTTTCCTATAACTTTGATGGTCTGGATTGTTTTGGATGACAAGGGCATGAGCAATAGCAGCAGCAAAGGCATTTTTGTGGGGTCATAGTGAGCCCACTGCTTTTAGGAGTGTGACCTCAACATGCATCATAGTACCTGCTCCTCTATGTGAGCAATCAACCAATGGACTGGTATATTGTGCAAGGTCCCATTGTTTTTTCTGTGCTCTGAGGATGGAGCTAACACCTGGCTGAGGTGCACAACCATCACCCCAAGAGTAAGAATCATTTTTTCTGAGCTTTGTATCAGACAAGGCTTTTGCTTGAATTAAGACACACATGTAGGTCTGGGTCAAGGCACAGGAATCAGGGATACTTTAACATGCACCTGATCCTAAATGCCAATTACAACTTTTGAGTTAAGGTTAGTTAAGTCTGTAACAGAAGCTCATTAGAACCCAAGAAAATGCAGAACAAAGTGACACAGTTCAAAGCAAAAGATCACCAGCAGTCAGCAGACCCAGTTACTAAGCCAATGAGAGTGAAGAAAGATGTCCGTAGTAGTAGTCATAGTCTGGACGTCCTGCTCACAGTGCCAAACAATTGGTGTGGCCACCCCACCAGAAAAACTCCAAGCCAATCTCCTTTCTTGTCTCTTTGCAGCCACTTTCAGACCTGCTTGGAACACATGCAACTCTCCCCAGGAAGCCTCATTATGTAATTAATAAACATTTGTATTCTTTCTTCCGGGAGTGTGTGAAATCATCAGACATGATATCTAAACCAAATTTTGGGTGGGGTACATCCTTTTTCTGCAAAATAACAAAAACAGTGGGTCTAGGGTGGGATTTGAGAATGTGCATTTCAAACAAGCTCTCTGGTAAGGTCACGGGTGAAGGTCCCTAGACCACACTATTTAGGTAGCAAGATTCTAGAGTCCTTTTATTGTCTGAGGACTTATAATACTGAATAACCTTAGCTTTTTAATGGTAAATGTGAATCATATAATTTTTAGAATAACCACAAAAGAAAATCTGAGTAACAGCCAAAATCATTTAATAAAAATAAAATACAAGGGTAAAAAAAAGAATTTAAAAAGCAAGATAAGTAGAAATAAAAGAGTAAAAGGTAACAGGTAACGTATATATGCAAGTATAACAAATCTAAAACATCAATCTCCACAGTACACATAAGGTACAGAAAGCCTCATGTTACAATGTTTGCAGTAGTATTATTATCATAGTAATATAATAGAAAACTATGAAAAAACAGATTTCTATCAATGGATAAACAAAAAGGTATTATACAGTGGGCTGCTATGCAGCACTATGATAAATGAATGATATATGCAATAAAAAGGAATGAAATCCTGAAAAAAAAATATGGTGTATGTCCCATGCCTAACATCTAACAAGCAACATGAAATTCTAGGTTTTGCAATTGTTACAAATAAAAGAAAAATCTTCAGACAATGACATTTAATAATTGCCAACATTTGGAGGAATATTAGCTTTTACTCTTGAGAAGGTCCAGAGCAGCAGGAGGGCACATGGGACCTGTTGGAGCTGTGGGAGGAATGGTAACTGGAGATGAGGGGGCAGGTTACAGGGTCCTAAAGGGAAAGACTGAGGACGTCCCTGGGGACGAAGCACGTAACATTTTCCAACCATGTCTGCCTTATAACAGCATTCCTGTGAAATGTTCGGATTACTTTGTGAAATTCTATACCCCACATTTAGTATGGACTCTTCACCCATTTCCTAATTCCCAAGTACACTAGGATTTTATGAACATTAACATTTGTGAGATAGCCTACCAATTAGCAAACAAAAAAACGAAAAGCCACTTAGCATTATTTAACTGGGCATTGATCAGTATGCACATGATGTGCTTTCCCCCCATACAACAATTCACAACTTACAGACAAAGTTTATAGACTGAGTATGTAGAGAAAGTCTGGCTTATTTTTACCTAAAGCCAACAGAGATGTAGGGCCATATGCCACCAGAGGTGTGAGGGAGGTGACACAACTTGGCTTCACCTAGAAGACTAAAAATTTGAACTTTGAAGGTTAAATCAGGTTTTGGCATCGTTTTTATGTGTTGTTTCACATATTAAAATTCCACTTTATACCTGTACTTGTCCTGGTGGTAATATGGATTTACTTCGCACTTCTGAAGGTATTGTGTGTGTGCATGGTGGGTCTGCTCATGTGCACATATTAGTGTGCATGTATGTGTAGCATTATTTTTCTGCTAAGTGAACTGACAGCAATATGTAGCCAGCAATATCCTTGGTAAGCCTGAATTTGGGAATCTAAGTTACTAAGGGGTTTGATGACTTGGAACAAACAGTTCAGCTGGTCAAGCATTTGGAGGACTGTACCTGAAGAGAAACAGAAAAAAAGGGTCATACTTTCTGCGATGTGTGGTAAATGGGAAATTTTAAGCTACTCACGTAAGCCTCTGTGTTTTGGCTACATAATATTCCATTAAAAGTCATTTGAGGTTTCTTCTAACCTACTTTGCAATCTTTAGTTTTTTTTGTGCTATTTATTTGTATGACATAGGGTTGGAGGAACAACTGCTTCAAAACAAATAGGCTGGTGATTTAAAAAAAAAAACAAAAATTGCCTAAAATATTTTTGTCTCTCAGTGCCCTGGGTCATGGTGTTCTATTGAGTGAGGTCAGACATGCTACAGGCAACATCCAGTATTTTTCTTTTCTAGTTTTTTTGGGTCCTAGGTTCTAGCAAAAACATTTATTAATATTTAGTCAATTTTGTATTACCTATGTTAAAAGCTTAGTGCTGAAAGTGTTATTTATCTCTGCATAAAAATGTGAGAAATTTGGGTAAAATATATGCTCTACAATAATAGACAAATAGAAAGAAGTTAAGGAATAAGCCTAATTAATATTCCTTGATAATGTAATTTTCCCAATTACTGCAAAGACCTTCACAGATGTGCTAGCATGAAAATTTCTCTCCCAAGCTATATTCTCCAACTGTACATTCCATAGCTGGTATACCTATTCTGGACACCAGAAATGTTGCTGCAATGGATAAGTAGTGAACATTTAGCTCAAAGAATAATATATAGCAATAATTAGAGAGATTTTTACACTTTAAATTTTGTGGGAAAGGAAAATAAGGATTGAGAAGAACTATACCAGCCAATTAAAAGGCAAATTTTATATAACAAACTGTTCCAGTGTTAATTTCAAGTTCCCTTCCATCACCATGAGACGAGCTAGGTTTGCCTGAAGTGGTTGTATCTGTATGTTAAGAGCATAGATGAATCCACTCTTCCACTCTGGTTATATTTTTTGGGTTTATATTTTTATTTTGTTCCTGTTATTCAGGTTCTGCTAATCCTTTCCCACATGTCCTGGGCTATCCTCAGCCGCAGGTCTCTTGGGTATCTCTCCTGTCGGTGTGGCAGCCTTGCACTGGTTGGAGTTCAGTAAGAGCAGGTTGAATAGTTGTTGGCTATCTATTCTGGGATACTCATATTTTGTTTTAAAAATTGTTTACCAAAAAACTTTCGTTCTTAGTTTCTGAATTTCCTCAAAGTTTATTTTAGAAAATTTATTTATTTAACAGTAGGAAAAATTTGCTTTCTTCATCCCGCTCTATATAAGCATTAATTACTCAGAAATGGCTTTTTTTTCTACTCGTTCCACATAGCACCATCTGACGTAAGAGTTTTACATATTCCAGTTGATCAGCATTCTGTATTCTGCATTCTGTCTGGAATGTTGCTTTTTTGTGTGGATAAAGTAACTTTATTATTGACATCTGAGCTGAAAATAGATTGCCCCTAACTCAGGAAAAGTCCAGATGCCATGACACTTACTGGTTAACGTTATTGAATATCTCCCACTGGCTATTTACAATTATTTTACATCCAGTATGACATAGCCCTCCACATTTATACTCTATTTTAATCTTTATACCACATAAAATGAGGTGCATATTAGTACCATTTTCAATTTAAGGAAACTAAAACAAAGAAATATTATGTCAGTTGCTTGAATTCCCACAATTAATAAATACCTGACCCTAGAGTCTACTCCTACAGATTGGCTCCAAAGCCTGGCTTCCCTCCCTCGCACATTGAACTTGCAGTTGTACTACTGTCCAGTGCAGCTACTGTGTGTTCATTTCTATGGCACCGTATTTCTTTCCTCTTGTTCTCCTCCTCCCCCCCACTCCCTTCTTCTTTGAAAAACACATCTCAGCATGGTAAAAGTCATTGATCTGGGCATTTAGCCTGGTATATTTATAGCATTTCTCTCTCTCTCCTCCCTTCCTCCCTCTCTCCCTCCTTCCACCTTTCTTTCTCTCCCTCTTCTTCCCCTCTCTTTCTCCCTCCCTCTACACTCCCTCCCTCCCTAGGACATTTGCTTTTATTTTGATAAATAATAGCAGTGAACCATATATATTTTAAGAGATAATTGTATATTTGAGCTGAATTTGAAGGGTGACTGGTTTCCTGGTGAAGAAAAGAGATGAACTGGCCAGGTGAACGGAGTAAACTTTGAAGCCAATGGCATGTAACAGCACCTGGCGCATTCTGGTATACAAGCGGTATCTAAATACATGAAGTTTTAAAAAGCATTTCTCATATTTTCTGTTATAAATTCTGAATAATAATTTGATGAATCACTTAAAACAAGTATAGAGGAAAATCCCATTGTAAGAAATTGATGCGAAGCCTAGAAGATTAATTAATTTTAGTTTAAACAACTTGCATACTACCTTCATTTTGAGGAGATCGGGCACATTCAGGGTGGTTGGGCCAGAGACATATTCATTTTGAAACTAAAAATTATTACAATAATTCTAGTTCTGGGGTTCTGATACAACTAGATTTTAGCTGACTTATGTTAGGCAAGAAATCAATATAATTATTTCTTGGAAATAATACTCAATTATATATTGGAAGCCATCATTTATAAAGACATCTTTTTAAAAACTTATCCTCCAGCAGTTTTAAAATATTATCAAGTGATAACTGCCTTGTCCTCTTTTTAAAAAAAATCTCCACATCTTGCCTTTGTATATTGTCACATGTTAATCATTTTTATAATTGATATATTTCTTTTTACTTCTAGTTAAATTCAGTGTGTTCTGAGAAGGGCTACACCAGCATCCACAGTGCCTTACTGAAGTTTAGAAACTGTGCTCCTTTTGGCCAGAGCACACAGAATTGGCTTGCAGAATGGAGCCTGAGCTACGTTTCAGTTCCAGCATCTTTAGCTAGACATATCTGTGCAGGGAAAAAGTTCACTAGCATTCTTACTTGGGGAGCTTGTTAAAATACAGATTACTGGCTCCACCTGAAGCCTATTGATTCAGAATCTTTGATGGTAGAACCTTTAATGTACTTACCTAGTGATGCTTTTGGAATCAATATCACACTTGTCCAGAAACTGAGATTTGGAAATCACTTCTCTTTAATAGAAACAAAATGGAAAACATCAGTGCCTGCCTGCTTTTCTCCCTTCCTTCTGTTCTCTCTACCTCCCTTTCTTCCTTTTCTCCCTCTTTCCTGAAATTAGACATGGAGAGCCCACTATGTGTCTGGAGCTGAGTAAAAGATAGCCTCTGTACTGAAACAACGCATCATCCATAGGCAGGTGCACATGAGTTAAGCCACAACTGTGGTGTGGTAAAACTTATTAAAACTTATTCATGGATCATCCTAAGGTAGAACCTGTAAGGTTCAATAATAACAATAATTATAAAAGCAGCTTTATAGTGCACAGTATACAATTATTCTAAGATATTTGTGGTGTGTGATTGTGTGTGTGTGTATGTAATCCTCCATGAGCACCCTGTGGAGTAGCCCATTTAATACCTGTTCTATAGATAAGGAAACTGAAGCACAGAGAATTTAAATGATTTTTTCTGAGGTCTCACTGGTGGTATGTGGCAGAGCCAAGATTAAATCGAGGCATTAGGTGCTGACTCTAGAATCAATGCTTTCAAATGATGGAGGATGTAAGGGATGAGGAGGAGTACATGAAGACTTTCAGGTCTGGAACTTGAGAAATTGAGTAGATGACAATTCTATTTACTGAAAGAGGGACTATGTAGGGAGAGGTAGTGAAGGAGTAAGATTATGAACTTAGTTTGGTAAATATTAGTTTTCAGGTAATATACTTATGGATATATTTAACAAGTTCCTAGAAATATGGGTCTGGAGCTGAGGGGAAATATGTAGGCTGAGTAAAAGAGGAGGAGAACAGGATTGGATGGAATTCTATATGGGGTTCTGGGCAATGTCCTCCTTTAAAAATAGGGCAGAAGGAGTCCTCCAGAATAAACAATCCCAAATACTTAAACTTGTTTATGAAAGTTCAATTTCCTGTCATTTCAGTATTTCTGAATTATATTATTACTATTTATGATAACTGATTCTATATCTACAACATTTATAGTGCTTACACACACAGTCTAATTGGATGTTCATGATACTCTTTGGAGAGAGACAAAACTGAGAGAAGGAATTGCGATTTAGTTGACTTTTGTGACTTGCTGAGGGTCACACATATGTCTGAACTTGGACTCAAACTACATCTTTGATTTCAGTTTTAGTGTTCTTTCATCACATATGAACCTTACCTGTATCTCAGTGAATTTTTCTATTTGTTGCTTCTCATAGTGTGTAATTCGTCTTGGGTGCTGGGCATCCAGCCTTTTTCAAGGGATAAAATTTTAGCTGAGAGAGGAATCTTCAAGAAATAATTTACAGTTACCAAGTTGACTTATTTAGAGCCACCACTAAATTATAATCAGCATTGAATGAGATTATATTAGTAATATCTTATTAGTAAAGACTCCAAGAATATTCCTATTTAAAGTTTAGAAAATATGGAAGAATACAGGCATACTATTATTTTAGGGTTTTGAAACAATACTAAAATATATATCTATCTAACCACAGATGGTAAAAATAACTTTTTTCCGTCTGAGTGTCTCCACTTATAGTAACTGCCAAAGTTTTAAAAATTATACCCCAATGCCCCATTCCCTCTGGTCCCTTTCTATTGCTATGGCTTTTATATCTTATTGTCCTGTTCTGTCTGTTTGTTTTGGGGTCTCTGGGTATATGTGTGTATGTGTGTATGTGTGCACCTCGCCATTCCTTAATTCCACCATATATATTCTTCCCTTGGAGTCTTTGCACTTTCTTTTTGCTTTTCTTTAAACTCCATTCCTGAGATATCTTCAAGCATCTTACTTCCTGTTTTACATTTCTCTCAACCCCCCACCTTTCTGGCACCTCCCTACTTCCTTTCTTTGCTTTCTGATTTTCCACTATAGAACTTCTTTTAACTTCCTGCATATTTATACTTTTATTTTAATTGTATATCTATTTTTAATACTAAAATGAGAACTGAGATTTGTGTCTGTATTGTTTGCTGTTGACTTAATATCAAGCACAGGACCCGATAAATAGTAGGCACTTATTAAGTAGGTACTGAATTAATGAATATACATATATATGAATATGAATCCTGAGGTTAGAATATTTTTCCTTCAGTGCTTTTTTTAAGCTGAAAAACTACAATATTCTCATGAGGGCATCCTCAGCTCATAGGGAGTGCCAAAGATGACGGTGATGAGGTGGGGAGACTCTGGTAACCAGAGGCAGGTTATTGATTTTGAACTCTATCTACTGCTCCATAGTACCTTTGTGGTCTTGGTCAAATCACTTAACAACTTGGATTCTTAGTTTCCAAATGCATAAAATGATATATCCTTCCTATAGTCTCATAGGGATGTTGTTAGGAATAAGTAAGGAAGTATGGGGAAGTATTTTGTAAATTGGAAGACTTTATTAAATGCATCTTAGTAATATTTTGCTAGTACTATTTAGCAAAGGCTTAAGTGATTGGATATTGGGAAATCTGTATTATGACCAGCCCAATCAATTGTGCCCAACGATATTCTAAAAAGTTTCATGTAGGGGTCAGGATTAAATATGATTTCCAATTGACTGAAGAATAATTGTGATAAAATGCCCATGATTTGGATTTGGTTCATCTTACTAATATTTAATTGATATTTTATTTCTTTTCCCCAAAGTTATCTGATCAATTTTATAGAGCAGTAAAAAAAAGTTGAACTTAGAGTCCAGAAAATTAGTTAAGTGTATTCTGGATTTTGGTTCATGGTTAAAATATTTCAAGTTGCATTTTTAAATATTTTTTCAGTTAAAAATAAAAATCTCCCAATATGATCTTTGAAATTTTATGGTTTTTAAAATTATTAAAAGAATCTTTGGAAACCTTGTTAAATTTTTCTTGCCATACTCTGAAATAGTTCCCAAGATGTATTATATATTTTTAATTAAAAAATTCCTCATATCTAGATAGATATTCTTAGTAAAACTCTGACTTATTATTTATGCTATGATAATCACCTAATAAAATCTCTTTTTGGTTTCTTAAAATTCCAGTGTTTTTACAGTAGGTAATCAGAATTGGATTAGCTACAACAGGTTATGAATTCAAAAGGGAAGAGAATAGATCAGAAGGTTGAGAGGCATGGTAAGTATGTGGCCAACCCGCAGATGATAATAAATAAGAGTAATAGCATTTTCATTTCACCAGTTGCGTAATTGATGTTCTTGGTTCACCAGTATAACAACGAATGGTAACTACTCCTAAATAAGGCTTAGTAAACTTGACCACAATGCTGAATTTTCCAATGGCAGATATATTTTGATTTTAGAACATTCATCTTTCAATTCCCACTATCTAATCTACTTCTAGATCTCAATGTACAACTGCCAACAAATTCAGTGTTTTGTAGCATAACTGCTCATATGCATTGTTCATTAACTTCTCCATGTATTATGCATTTCTTCACTATCTATTAAACCATCAGTAAAACTAACAAGTTCATTGGATACTGAAGCAGTCCATTGAGAAACTTTATGGTATTTAATATAAAGATCTTGAGTCTAATTGGGCATTTACTTAAACTGTAAGAAAAGTTACTGTAATTTTAGGGTTTGAAGAGTCTGGGAAATATTTCTGGTAGAGTCAGAAATATCAGGTTTCCAGATCCCTGAAAATCTAGAAATAATTCAGTAAACCAAAAATCTTTAGCTCATCCTGTATTTTAAACCAGGATTAAAAAATATTAAAGTGATTACTTTTAAAGTCTCAACTACAATAATGGGAGGATGAGAATCGATGAAAATGTATATTGTGGACAAAGAATTTTTTCCTAAAGAGAAATCATGGATCACAGATTAAGAATAATACTCTTTGTTTCTGGGGCGTTGTGCTCCTCAAACCACAATACTTAAATTAATCAAGAATACCAATCAATCTCTCTCCCTTCTCTCTCTTTTTCTAGATCCTAATTAATCCTCACTTTCACTATCAAAGCATATACTTAAATGAGTGATTAAAATTGCTTTAATAATTGAATCACCAGCTATTATCACCTAAATATACAATATCCGATGGTATTATAGACATTTTATTTATTAATTAACTATAATGAAAATTATAATGCATACTGTAAGGAATTTAGGAACCTTTTAAATAAATCAAATGGCAAATAGGTGCTATTAGTGTTCCTCTTACATCCTTAGTGATTACTGATAATTGATCAGAGAACACTTTTCTGATGACCCTGAATATCACCAAAGAATCATTGTCAAACAACAACTTGCCTTTAGTATTCTTTCCTCAGCAATCAAGAGACATGCAATATTGTCTTTAACTATCTTTTTTTTTTTTAAGATTTTACTTATGTTTGGACAGAGGGAAGGAGAGAGAGGGACAGAAACATCAATGTGTGGTTGCCACTCAAACACCCCCTCCTGGGGATCTGGCTCCGAAACACAGGCATATGCCCTGACTGGGAATCAAACCAGTGATCCTTCAGTTTGCAGGCCAGTGCTCAATCCACTGAGCCACACCAGTTAGGGCTGTCTTTAATTATCTTTAATCTTTCAACATAAAATGATTATTTCCTTTATCTGTAATTGAATGGTTTAATAGTAGAAAGTAGGAACTCAATTAACTTTTTAACAACTAAAGTTAATAATCATTGGTTTCTGATTCATGTGGTAGTAATGGTGGATGTAGGTCTTGGCATATTTGGTTGGATTATAAGCCTATGATGCTATGGTTGGCTGTGGTACATTGGTGATCATGCCCTACATCATTCCTTACTCACCACCTATAAAGAGAAACGAGGTTGCAAAATAACTGCAGTGGTTTAATCTTTGCAGTCCTTCATGTAGATGAATCAAAGATTGGTAAATTGGAATTCCCTCCCCATGTGTCTGTAAGCTTTTAAGTAGAATACAGGGTGTTTCTCAATGAGGGCATCCTGGCATTCAGAGATGACAGTTACTTGCTGTGCAGAACCTCCCCTCACATTACAGTATGTTTAGGCTCTATCAGGCCTCATCTTCTAAATCCAGTAATGCCTCAGTCCCTGTGAAAGTCCAAAAGTTCACCAACTTCCATATTTAGGTTGTAGGCGTAATAAAAAGAAGGTGCTGTATTATTTCAATAACTACGTTCTTAAAGTTATGTGGAAGATGTCTCATGAACAAGTGACATATCTGGCCAAAGACTTTTTAAAATCAGGAATACTTTGGTAAAACAAACATCAACTCTGGATATATAATAGATAAAGCTGGATATTCTGTGGATAATTCAGTGAATAACCAAAAATGAATTCAAATTTCTTTTCAAATAAAATTCACAAAATTTCATGGACTTTGACATATGAGTCTTTCACATGCATGTCTAAGTTGTTGTTTATTTTAAACTGATTCCACAGATTCACACTGCTCTTCTTATCAAAGAAAGTTGTTTACTGTTGAGGTGTGTTAGAATGATTAACTAATTGTAATGAGGGGAGAGAATGGTTTCTTTAAGGTGAATTCCAAGGTATGGCTGAAATATATTTTGGTTGAGAGAGGATATAGAGGAAAATAAAGTTTAATGATGAAATTAGAACACATTAAATGTTTTCCTTTTATTCCATGTAGCTTTATAGAGCTAAACAGTCATTGTAACTATGGTGAGGAGTTGAAAGACCATATATATTATAATACAGCCACTCCTCCCTTTTCTGAGAAGCTAAATCATTAGATTTCTCTCAGACTCAGGGCGAGCTGGTTACAACAACAATAAAATAATAACTAATATTTATGGACCTCTGTCTTTGGTTTGTTTTACTGTCAATTCTCATGTAACTCTCTCTCTCTCTCTTTTTAAATCTGGCTGCCCTCCAGGGGGCAGCCTCCAGTTTTGTTCTGCCTCAGCCTTAATGTACAACTCACAGCTTTTCCCCTCAAAGCAACCCCCCTTCACGAAACAGTGAGCAAGAGAGATTGTAATAAAGCTTTCACGTGGGACTGAGAAAAACGTTGGCATCTTATACCACAGAGCAAAGCAAGAAATTTAATATAATTTCACATTTAATATTTTTGGTTTCATTCAAAATTCCTTAGTTAAGCACCAGACATTGAGTTTCTTTCTCTCCTCCTCCCTACCTTTCATATCTCCACTGCTGTGTCAAACAATGCAGCCACAAATTTGTAAACAATGCTTTGCAAAACAAAAAGTCTTATAATTATTAGGGTCCTCCCTTTTTATAAAATTGTTCAACAGCTAGCTAATCTTAATCCAGCCGGTCTCCTGGGGATGCAGGCAGTACCTCTTGTTACACTCTTGCTCACATACCCTTCAAGCAATTTATCCAAATACTTATCACTGTATCAAAGAAACTCAGATATTCCTTAGTGAATTTTGAGTCAGTCGAGGGTCCTAGCTGTATCATCAGGCTGTGTATTTGCTCAAGGCAACTGGCTGAGCATCAGTTTCTTTATTTAAGAATTGAGCCTAAAGCTTGACAAAAATGTTCAGAACTGCCCCTCACATTACAGTATGCAATTATGATGTAATTTACCTCATTTGATTCTTGTAACAACCTTAGCAGGTAAGGAGTGAAAGTATTGTCTTCAGTTTACAAATCAGAAAGTAAGAGAGGTATAGGGACTTGCTCCCAGATCCACAGCTGGAGTAGCATTCCATCCCAGATATTCTACCTTCTATCTAGGGCCAGTTCCACTCTCTTGTGACAAGCTTTTTATAGCTAGATGAAGGTAAAATGTGTGCTGGATGTATTTTTAAACTAATAACCAGAAATAAATACCTCCCCACCCCCCCACCCTTGCCCACACTCCAAGGGGAAGAATGGGAAAGCCACTATTTTGGACTTAAAATTGAACTAGAAAATAACATAGTTTAAATAATAATAAATGGTTGACAATCAACAAGTTAAATGTCCTTTCCTATGATCAATTTTCATAATTTTCTGAAGGAGGAGAGTACTTTTTACCTAGAATTTCTACCATTCATTACCAAGGCATCAGTATTTTTTTTTTAATTGTCTCATTACTTGGGATGGCAATCACTCTGTCCATGAGATCTACTATGTACTATTTTTAAGAAGCATTTAGCTCCCTTATCCAGGAGAAACAAGTTCAGTTTCTTTGCCACTACTAATATGCCACTTGACCTCTGAAACGGAGTCTGGAAGCCTAACACAAAGACTTCCAGACACAAAGACAAGAAAGTGAAAAAAAAAGAGAATTTAGGGCTTTTTTATATCAATTTCCAGGAACAGGAAGAGGATTGATTCTCCCATTTTACTCCAAACCTAATAAGACAGTCTCAGATGGCTATGAACTTTCACCACAATGAAATTAACTTTCATGCCGAGATCACCTTTCCTACCATCCACGGTGAAGTCCATTGCCACTTGTTGATATATTATGGGAAAACCTGATTAGATGAAAAGGAAAAAATTTTAAAGAGATTCATACTAATAATTAATCTTTCCAGGTATTCTTAACCTGGGGTCCATCAGAGGATAACATATTACTGAAATGTGTCTGCTTTGCTTTGGGGAAGGATTTTTATACCTTTCATGAAGTTCTCATAGCAGTTCATAATCAAAAGAAAGAAAAAGCCTGTAGTCGAAGGGGAGCCTGGGAACTTGGGCCAGCTGACTGAAGCTCCATCTCTCATTTCCAGTTCCAATCCAGCACTTTGCTTCAATAACCACCTTCCCTTCTTTAGGCTGGCAGAGTAATAACTCATGATAAACATGTCTCACCCAGTCTTCACTACAAGCAAGAAACTCTGCACAGACTTTGAAACTTCTCTGCTCAGAGACCTTTTAGTTTAGGTGTTTTTGTATGTCTATGTTTTGTTTTGTTTTGGCTTCTATGGCTAAAACTATGGAAAACTCCTAGAGTTATACTTCCATTGGTGAGCTCTCTTCCTGCTCTGAACTTGTTATATCTAATTTCCTGATATCTTCACTTGGGTTTCACACAGACATTTCAGATCTAACTTATCTAAAACAAAACTCATCATTAGACTAATCACGATCCCCACATTTGGGCTTCCCACATCCCTGCCAGACTTAGCATTATGCAGAATTATAATTTTTGCCAATCTGATCAGTACAAATCTTGTTTTTTTTAATTGACATTTTTTTTAAGATTTTTATTTATTTATTTTCAGAGAGAGGAGAAGGGAGGGAGAAAGAACAATGTATGGTTGCCTCTCACATGGCCCTCACTGGGGACCTGGCCTGCAACCCAGGCATGTGCCCCGACTGGGTATCGAACCGGGACCCTCTGGTTCTCAGCCCGCGGCTCAATCTACTGAGCTACACCAGCTGGGCAGTACAAATCTTGTTTAATTAGTGTTTTTCTAACGACTGTTGAGTTTGTGTTATTATTTGTTTGTATGTCTCTGCGCCAATTAGACTATAAATTCCCTGCAGTTGGGATCATGGGTTCTTATTTTTATCTCCCAAGTTTCTGGAACAGTGTGTGGAAGATGTTCAGGATCGTGACCTTCTGTTTAATAAACATGTAGATGAATGAATTCATAAGAATCTCAGAGATTGCTGAAAAAGTGTGCTGTATATATTCACTATAGGTTTAACCAAAGGTAAATATGAACTATTGACACAACTTACTTCTTAAAAGCTACAAGTGAGGTTAGTTTTGACATCCTTTTGCCTAAATCTAAGCAAATTCAATTATCTTCTCAGTGGGGCCCAGAGGAAAAAGGATGGTGTTTGGAGTCGGGCATATGTATCTGTGTTTGCACCCTGGCTCTGACCTGTGCTAGGTCTGTGACCTCGGGCAAAATTTCCACTCTGTGGGGAAAATAATACATATTTCTTAGGTCTAATTTATAATTTGAATTTAAAAGGACAGTGTGTTACAATTATCTATCATTGCATCTGTTTTGTGGCATACCAGGTGGTAAGTAAACAGTAATATTATTTTCACTGTGAGGATTTCATACAACTTTTAAATGCAGTTAAAATTGAATTCCCATTTTGTTTCACATGAGAAATGTTAAAGGAAAAGCATGCTGTAAACTCCACGTGCTCCGCAATGTCGTGTATTAGTTATTGCCATTTTCAGAATGACTGACTTATGGATGCAGAGCAGCTGCATTGAGGTGCCCGTTTCTTACATAAAAAACCCCCGAGGATCTTATGAGTGTTTTGTTTTTATTTTTTGCTGACATCATTTTCTCATCAAAAAGAAAAGAAAATCTTAGAAGGAACATATTACCATGATTGTGGTTGTACTTGTGATTTATCAAAGTCAAATTTTGTATAATGTGTTGAGTGTCTGTTGACTGTACTGTGGGTAGCATTACAAGGTGCGTCTATTAGTTCTGGTACGACAGTGCTTCCTAACAAATCACTCCAAACTCAGTGGCCACAACAAATTATTTATCCTCATACCTGCTTGGTTTGGTTCTAAGGTAGATCAGATTGTGTTTGTAGATGGTGTTCATGTCGGCTTCTGGTGTCTTAGCCAGTGGGCCACACAGGACTGGCTTATCTTCTGGCAATGGCAAAGGCAAAAGAGAGCAAGCCCAAGCACACGAGCTCACTGACATTTGAGAGTTTATCCATGACAGGATTAGCAACATGATCACTAAAACATTGATTTAATGGAAGAAATGACACTTGACATAGGCAAAAATTCAATGGAGAAGAAAGCAAATTGGCCTTTACGAACACTAATTATACCAGGATGGGAAAAGGCAGGCTCACAGTTGTGAGTATGTGAAAGAATTTATTCTTGTATTATTATTTATTTATTAAGTATTGCACTGTTTATTTGTATTATTTGTCTTCTTATTATTGCTATTACTTTGTATCCTTGCTTAGGATTTATCTTTTAAGTAATCATGGCTGGTAATTTAACTTACTTTAGGCCAGGCCTGTATATAGATACTTTATTGAAGTTATTGTATTTATTTCTGATAAACACCCTGAGTGAGTGGTTTTCAAAAATTTTTAAAAAATCCTCAGCCGAGAATGTTTTATTGATTTTAGAGAGAGAGGAAGGGAGAAGGTGGGGGAGGGAGAGAGAGAGAAACATTGATGTGAGAAACATCGGTCGTTGCCTGCCATACATGCTCCAACTGGGAATGGAACTCACAACCTAGGTATGTGCCCTGACCAGAAATAGATCCCACAACCTTTTGAGGTACAAGACAATACTCCAACCAACTGAGCCACCAGCAAGGGCTGAAGTGGGTGTTTGTATCCTTGTTTTAGAAATGATGAAACAGAGGCTTAGAGATATTAAATGACTTAAGGCCAACAAATTAGTTGTGGGGCTGAGATTAGAAATCACATCTTTAGAGCCTGTGTTTAACCCTATGCTATTCCTAGAAATAGGAGGGAAGTGAATTTCAAACTGTGGAATTGGGTTACCATAATCTCAGAAGTGGGAAATCAGGGGACGTATTGGGGATTGTCCGCCAATACTTTCTTGGAAAGTTTGGTGTAGAAACCAAAGTCATGGAAGATAAGACTATGCAGATTGGACAGCAGGTTAATTTGCATTTATCTTTATATAGGGTCTGAGGAACCATTGGAGATAAAAGTGAGAGTTCAGAGATATGTTTTAGAAAGATGAATTCATCGGGTTATATGGAAAATGGGGAAATGGTTGGGGCTGTGCAACTCAGGAAGTCATCACAACAATTGAGGTAAATAGTAATAAAGCTTGACCTAAATTGGTGATGGGAAGACAGAAGGATGGAGACAGATGAGAAGGGTACCAACCAAGAAGAACAGATAATTTTTGGCATCCAGTTAGACATGGGTAATAAGAGAGGAAACAGCTCAAGTCACTCCAATAAGTTGGGAAGGAATAACTAAAAGAATAATAATGCCATTGAGAGATGTAGAAAAGGCAAGATGAATAGCTGAATATAAGGGGAAATAATGAGTTCCATTCTGGACATGATGAGTTTGAGAAGAAATAATTTGAAATACCTGACACGCAGAAGAAAGGTTAGAATAAGCTATCAATTAGAATACATTCTCACCTTCTTTCATACTAATAGAATTGTTGCTAGGCTATGATTGTAACAATACTTTTCCCAAGCCCCTTAGACTTATCTCACATGACTAAATTCACCCAACTGTGATGTGAACAAAGTAATGCATGCCTCTTTCAGACTTTTCTGCGGGTGACTTCATGCTCTGTGGGCTTGAAATAGTGATCACCAGAGCCAATTTGGAAGTCAGATGTTGAACATGGTAGAGCTAAATCAATCACCAATTTACCTGAACCACCTGCCCTGGAATTTTTAATGAGCAAAAGGCTTCCACTGTCCTTAAGCCACTTAATTGTGTTTATTCTTTTGTCAACAATTTAGATCATCCTTACTATTACCTTGAATTGGTACCCTGAAGTCAGATTCTGCCCATAAAAGGAACTCAAACTATGTGGCATTGGATTAGCAGTTACGCTTGGAACCTGGAATCCTTGGATGTTGTGGTAAAACTTTTGGTAAGTCAGTTGACATGATAAACTGGAAGGGAGGGTGAGTGCTTAATAGGCCTAAAGCTTTAAGGGAAGAATATGAAAAAAGTAAAAATTTCCTGTGTTGGCTGTTTCTTAATGATTTTATCAAGGTGTAGCAAGAAAAAAAAAAGAACTTTGTCAAGAACTGATAGGTTTTCTAGAAGAAATTAAAAATAATTTCTAGGCCCTTGCAGGTTTGGAAAAGCTTCTTTACCTCAAATAGCAGGAGAGAAACTTTTGTTGCTTAAGTGTCTCCCATGGCGACTTTTCAGTCAAACAAAGGGTCCTGCTGCGGAGGAGTGGATTGAAATATGGACTTCTCAGTGAAGCCTGTATTCAGCTGGCCTCAGTGCAGATCAGCTAAGGTAAAAGAGAGGCATAGGAGTAAGAGAGCAAGGAAACAATATAAATATATGTGTTATGTTCGGAAAAGAACTTATGGATGATGATACAAATATTTCTGGAACTTACTAAGTTTTTGAGGCAATTATC
This sequence comes from Micronycteris hirsuta, assembly GCA_004026765.1. Classification (NCBI taxonomy): domain Eukaryota; kingdom Metazoa; phylum Chordata; class Mammalia; order Chiroptera; family Phyllostomidae; genus Micronycteris; species Micronycteris hirsuta. Next base: position 44,265 of record PVJI01013508.1, read on the forward strand.
TTGCCAAAGAAATAACAGGCCTATTATGAAAATGTCTGTGACAGTTTGTCAAAAATTGTGGGCTACCAAATGTGCACAAAAGCTGAATATTGCTCAGGAAAGGCATCATCCCTAGTAGTCATTTCAGATGTGATATGGGAGGTAGTTGTTAAAAAAACCCTATCATAGAACCAAGTCAATGTCCATGGAAATCAATGAGTGAAGGAGCTCTTCAGAGAAAGCAGAGAACTTCCTCCACAGCCAGGGCAGAGGCCCTCCCAGTGCCTGTCCCAGAATGAGTCCACCATTGCTTTCTCCACCTACTCCTCCTGCTACCTCTCTCTCTTATTTTTCACAGGAATTTTCTCCTAATAAATCTTTTGCATGCCTAATTCAAGTTTGGCATCTTCCTGGAAAACTAAATCAATGATATCAACAACGGCCCAAGGAAGTGGGTTATAAGATGGGGCTTGAGGACTGCCTCACTCACTGCACAGCTGGGAAAAAGGACTCCATCCCTATAGGCTGTGGGGCATGGAGAACACATGGCACAAATTGGGAGGCCAATGGCTAAAACTTTCACCGATGTTGATCTGGGGAGAAGTCCTGATAGATTAGAATAGCCTGCCCTGGCTTGTGTAGCTCAGTGGATTGAGCACGGGCTGGGAACCAGAGGGTCCCGGTTCGATTCCCACTCAGGGCACATGCCTGGGTTGCAGGCCAGGTCCCCAGTGAGGGCCATGTGAGAGGCAACCATATATTGCTGTTTCTCTCCCTCTCTTTCTCCCTCCCTTCCCCTCTCTCTAAAAATAAATAAATAAAATCTTAAAAAAAAAAAAAGAATAGCCTTGTTGGTGAGACGATTCAGGCATTTGAAAGATGTGGTTTGAACAATATCATGCATGAGAATGGACAGGCCTGCAAGCCCTTATTTTGTGGAGCAGAAGAATGAGAACAACTGAGGAGCAAGCTCAGACCTTAGTAGTTAGAACTGCAGAGCTCCAGAGAACTTGAAATGCTCAACCCAGAAAAAATCTGTTGTGCTAAGGTCAAGGAACTGGTTGGAACAACCTGGGATCACTGAAACTGGAGGCTGCCACTCTAAGAAATTTAGTTTAGACCCCAAAGCTTAATGTGGTACCCAACACCTCCCTAATAAGCTTCAACTTACTCAGTATGGAAAGACCACACAGACTTTTCTTCCCTGGAAGTCAAAAGTGACTCCTCAGAGCATTTACCCCCATCTCTTTTCCTGGCTGCCAGGCCTATATTTAGGATTAGATCCGAGCATAACCTGGTTGGAAATGAGATAAACCTGATAAGAAAGGGAAGATGAGACTTCCATTCAAGATGGCAGAATAGGTAAACACAAATAGCCTCCTTGCACAACATCAAAATTACAGTGAAAGTACAGAACAACCATTATTCAGAACCACCAGAATTAGGGCTGAATACAAATCCTACAACTATGGAATTAAAGAAGAAACCACATCAACACTGGTAGAAGGAGTGGAAACACAGAACAAGCTGGTCCCACACTGATGGTGGTGGATAAAAATTGGGAAGGTTATCTCAGGAGCAAGAGGTCGCAGCCCCAAACCAGGCCTCCCCAGCCCAGGGCTCCAGTGCCAGGAAGATAAGTCCCCATAACTTCTGGCTGTGAAAACCAGTGGGGATTGAGGCAGTGGAAGAGTTCCAGGCAGTTCCTCTTAAAGGGCCTGAGCACAGACTTACTTGAACTCACTCCCTCTGAGCTCAAGTGCAGGAGCACCAGGCTGAAAGGCACTGGAGACACACAGGGAGGAACTGAATGTGGCATCAGTGTGAGAGCTGGGGGGCCGCTTTCCTTCAGACAGAAGTGCTGGAAAAAGCCATTGTTCATTTTCTGAGCCCTCCCCTCAAAGAGCAGGTGGGTGGCAGCATATCTGAGACACCATCAACCTGGCTAACACTGTTTGCCCTATCCAGCTGATTCCCCGAGGCTTTGCCCCACCCAACTTCCTGGCCCATTCAAGCTGTTCCCAGTGACTTTTTCATAGGAATATCTTCTCTTGGCTCATGCTTCAGACTTTTCTAAATTCTCTGAAATAAGTAGCATCTGGCCTCAATGTGCTTTGTGCCTATTGCTAAGTGGCCTCGGGCCCGGAACTAGCAGCAGCTGGCCTTGGACATGCCGGGGCATCTCCATGCCCAGCACAGGTAGTAGCTAACTGCAGATCTCTTTTTGGCTTATGCCAGGTGGCTCTGGACAGAACACAGGTAGTAGCTGATCTTGGCTTGCACCTCATAGGAGCCTCCAGAACCTGCACACCCAGTGGAAAGCTGCAGGCCACATTGAAATATTACCACCCAAACACCCCCACTAGCAACACACTCAAGTGGTGGACTCAACGGGCACCAGAGCCCTGCTGAAGTAAGTCCTATTCTGTGCAGTGGGCCCCTGCACAGCTGATTCTCCACAGTGGTAGTCAGTGGTCACAACCAATCCTCGAGATTGATCGACCTGGGTAGATCTCTACCATAGGCCTGCCAGCAGCAATCGAGGTTCAGCTACAAGAAGAGGGCATACATAGCCCACACAGAGGTCACACCTTGAGTACCCAGCTTGGGTAATAGGGAAGGCTGTGCCACTGGAACCTATAGGACAGTTACAACATTAGGCCACTCTTTCAAGCCAGAGAGTCATAGCAGCTCTCCTAATACATATGAACAAAAACAGTAGTTCTGGACCATGTGTCCAGAACTATTAACTATTAGGAGATTTTGATAAAATTAAATCATAAGAATTAGTTGGACCCAGCATTAGTCCATAATAACAGTGAAATAGAATAGTGCCAACACAAGGGAGATTTTGTGTTTCCTGTCCTGACAACTCTAAGCTATTCAGGTTTAGTGAAGCTCATTAGCTAAGGGAGCACATGCTCGCAAGGGGACCAGCAAGGATCCCGTTGAAGTACAGCTATGACTGCACTTTGGATTCCTTGTGTGTAGTGATCACAGATCAGGAGGCCTCACTATTTTGGCAGAAATGATTGCCCCTGATAAACAGGATGAAATGGGTTGCTTATATGTAATGAGGGTGGGTTATAATACATGTGGGGCCCAGATAATCCACTGGACATCTCTTGGTTATCCCACACCCACTGTAACTACTCATGCCAATCATAACTCTGACAGCAGTTGTAATTATAACACATGCAGCAACCCTGACCTAATAAGGTTATTACTACTAAGGGCCCAGACCACTCAAGAATGAGGGTTTGGTCATACCACTTGGTAAATCC
>PVJI01013509.1:0-47713 GCA_004026765.1 Micronycteris hirsuta
TACTTTACAAAAATGTGAGTAGGCTAAATTCTAATTCTAGAACAAAGGTAATCAGATAGAATTAAGATGCTAAATTAAAATTATTTTCTGCTTACATGATCTATACAGTAAATATAAAAACAGACATATTTTTAAAAGTAGCATGCACAACCGAGGGGGGGTAGAAATGGGGACAACTGTAATTGAACAACAATTTTTAAAAGTACCATGCAAATGCTAATTATAAGAAAGGTAGAGTAGCTATATCAATATATCAGAGAAGATAGATTTCAGAGAAAGGGATATTACTAGAGATAAAGAGGAACAATTTATTATGATAAAAAGAACAATTCATCAAGAAGTCCTAACAATAACAACTGTGTATGTACCTAGTAGCAGAGTTTTAACATAATTAAAGCAAATGTTGACAGAAGGTAAAGGGAAAACAAGTGAATCTGCAGCTATAGCTAGAGATTTTAAAACTCCACAATCAGTAAATGATAGAACTGATTGAGAAAAAAGTCGGTAAGAACATAAACAACTTGAAAAGCTTTATCAATCAACTTGAGTTGACATTTATAGAGCACTGCATCTAACAACCTGCAGAATATTAATTGCTTACATCACACAGAAAATTCACTAAGACTAAATATATTTTGGGCTATTTAAAAAGTTGGAATTCCAAATATTCAAATTACACTGTGTATATTTTCTTACCACTGTGGAATCAAGGTAGAAATCAATTTAAAAATGATATCTAGAAAACCCTAAAATAATTGGAAATTAAGCAACCCAAGTCTAAGAAACTATGGGATAAAGAAGAAATCATCAAAAAGAAAAAAATACAAAATATTTAAAGAGGAATGATAATGGCCAAAAGTTATAATTTATAGGATGTAACAGTAGCAATATCTACATGAAAACACATGCACGCACACACTAGTGGTTTGTCCCATTATGCAGTTCAGCCTTCAGAAAGCAACTTTAACAGAGGAATTCAGAACAATCTAGAAAATATATAAACACTACAATAAACATATAGAAAATATTCGACAAAATTCTGAACTCATTTAGATCAAAATTTTCTCTAAACTAGGAAGAAAGAGATTTCATTTTGATAAAGAACATCCAAGAAAATACTTTACTGGCATCATACCTGACAATGAGTGACAATACTTTTGCCCTAAGATCAAGAATAAAGCCAGGATTTCTACTTCTACCACTTCTATTTGACTCTGAAGCCAATGAAATAAAACAAGAAAAAAGAAAGTCATGTAGATTGGAGGGAAAAGGTAATGCCATCTTTATAGACAATACAGTAGCATATACAAAAATTCTAAGCAATTACAAAGCAGCTACTTGAACTATTAAGTGAATTTAGGAAAATAATAGGCTACAAAATCAGTTTATATGGTAGCCTTGACTAAAGGGAAATTGATTACTTACTATTTGCATTAGCATTAGAAAACATGAAGTACTTAACATAAACTTAACATTAAATAAGCACAAAGCTTGTGTACTGAAAACTGCAAACCACTACTAAGAGGAAATAAAGAAGGCAAATACAGAGATAGATAATACTTAAATGTTTTGGAAAATTTAGAATTATTAAGATGTCAATCCTCCCCAAACTAAACTAAACTAAGATTTTATTTATTTATTTTTAGAGAGAGGGGAAGGGAAGGAGAAAGAGAGGGAGAGAAACAGCAATGTGTGGTTGCCTCTCACATGGCCCTCACTGGGGACCTGGCCCGCAACCCAGGCATGTGCCCCGACTGGGAATCGAACTGGGACCTTTTGGTTCCCAGCCCGCGCTCAATCCACTGAGCTACACCAGCCAGGCCTAAACTACACTTTTGATGCTGTCTTAATCAAATCTCACATATTTTTTTTTTTAATGGAAACAAGTTGCTTCCAAAATTTACATGGAAATGCAAAGACTTGGAGTTTTTTCCTTAAATCTTGAAAAATAAAACAGCAACAAAGTTTGAGTACTTACAAATGACCTGAAGACATAAAAAAATAAAAAGATGGTATGCTTTTGACATAAGAAGAGATGCATCAGTGGAGTAATGGAGTAGGTTAGAGAGTCCAGAAGTGAGCTCACACATTCATTGTGAAGTTGTAACTAAGACTCCAAACTAATCCAATGGGGCAAGAGTTGTCTTTTCAAAAATTGGTGCTGGGATGACAAAACTGTGATATAGGGGAGAAACCTTGCCTCATACCTCACTTCATATATCAAATTTAACTTGAAATGAATCTCAGAACTAAACATAAAAGTTAAAACTCTAAAGCTTCCAGAAGAAAACATTGAACAGTATTTTCAATACCTTGAGATGTGCAAATGTTTCTTAGGACATAAAAAGCAATAATTATAAATAATTGTTAAAATGTACCTCATCAAAATTAAACACTTCCTGCTTATCAAAAGACACTGTTCAGTAAGTATGTGAATAAATCACAGGCAGGCAGAAAATATTTGCAATGCATACATATGACAAAGAACTTACATCCAGAGTAAACCCAAAATTCCTACAATTTAATGAAAATAAAGACAACTTGTTTAATCAAAACATGAACAAAATATTTGTGGTTTCCTCCATGGGAAAATGGTGAATTTATTGCCTGGGAAGGGCACTAGGATTTTTCTGGGATGTTAAATAGTCTATACGTTGATCTAGGTATGGATTACACTGGCGTATGCTCTTGTCAGAACTCATCAAATGGTACACATAAGACTTATGCCTCTCTTTTCATAAATTATACCAGAATAGAAAAAAAGTGTTAATGTCCAAATCTGCTACTATTCTAATTCTGTAATGATTTCCTCTTTTATATCATGGAAATTAATAATTATGTCAAGTTATTTATTTTTCTGAAAATTCAGCTCATTTAAAAAGATCATTGATGTGACAAAATGTGATTAAGCCTACAAAGTGTGTTTGCTGTAGGATGTAGGAGAAACCAAACTATCATCTGAGCTCAGATTATGGTAAATAATATTTTGCTGTGGATAATGGAAGTGCTTTCTTCTCATTTAAAAAGTAAAAACTACCTACTCATTAGTTTTTCACCTGCTAATGCAAATAATAAGGTAGCATTTGAAGATGACGAACAATGATTCTCTAGGCAGCCTGATGTAGCAAAAAGACCAGTGCACTGAAGTCAGGAGGTCTGAACTGGATTCTTGGCACTGCCACCTTGTGACTGTGCATTGAACCCTGGAGAAGTCCCCAGAGTCTCCACCCTTCCCTTCCCTCATTTACAAATGAAGTGATTGAACTGAATGACCTCCAAGGTTCTTTCTCCCTTTAACATTCTGTGATCTATGATCCTTTCCTTGAACTATGACTGTAGGTGTCCTCTGTTTTGACATTTTAATATGCCATGGCAAATATGCTTATTTTCATCCATTATATTATTATTCAAAGTTCAAATGCAGGGAGCTATATAAACAGATCAGAAATATAAATTAATTTTAGTTGATATTTATGATCCTATTAGCATATTATTTGTTATTAAGGTCACATAAAGAACTAATCATTTCCACTCCGATTCCAGAGGCATAGAATATACTATAATAACATAAATCATATTAATGTGAATTTGAGATTAATTTGAAAAAGAGATAAATTACGTGCTTTGCTTAGTATTTACATATTAGGTGCTATGTATTTATTTCTGATTTATGGTAATAACATTAATTACAATAAATTTGTTTTATATTCATGTAGATGTCACACACTTCTGGAATTTAACATTTATAATACATGAATGGCCACTAGCCTTTTATTCTCATATTTCAGATGTAGTCACTCTCAGATGAATAGTCACAAAATAAACAAGCTCTGAAACTGAGTAGAACAGCTGGTAAGTTGCATTTTATTGATTTTGTCACAATATCAAAATATACAATTTCTTACCTCCAGCATCTATTCATTAATTTCATGCAATGGATATTGTTAACAGCCAGTGGCCTAACTGGAAATTACTTTGATCTGGGTTCAGCATTTGAAAAAACTGGTTTAAGATGGATATTCCATGGAACCAACATTCCTGTTAACACACAGTATACCTCCATGTTAATGTCTCTTCACCTCTCCTAACTTTGAAGGGAAGTAGTGTGATAAGATACAAAGGATTAAAATCAAATAATCAAGACACCATAAAACTGGTGTTGAAGTTGTGCCACTTAAGATAGGCTTATTTTAGTCAAGTTTCTCAACCCTCCTAGTCTATAACATGTAGATAACATTCAAATGTGAGTTCATTTGTGAATATAACTGGGATTCTATAGGCAATTAAGAAATACTAATTGGATATGGATTTGTATCCTATGTCTTCAGTCTAATTTCTACCTGTTTTCTTAATCTATTCACTTTATAATTGTTCTATTGTAGGAAAAACTCTTCCTCTGTTGCCTCCTTTCATGTTCTCATTGATTTCCTATTGAGACGATTCCTATACATCTCTGCTCTGCCAACTGGGCTGCCAGGTATTAACAGTGTATCCACAGGCTCCCCACACTGGAGGTGAGCCCCCTATCTCCTCAGCTTCTCCCTGAAGCAGCTCTGCTGCCCACTTTACTGAGACCCTGAAAAAGTCACTCTCTCTTAAGGACATTAAACCATCAAAATGCTGCTGAAGAAAATTCTTTCTTCTCCCATCTTTATTATCACTTAAACGGGGAACTGACCTAGCTTTCTCATTGGCATCCCCCATTTTCCAGTAGCCCACCCTTTGTACTGCGACTTGATTCATTCCTGAGTCACTCCTGACATCATTTCCTGGCTCAGAAATCTTTATTGATTTCTGTGGCTAACATGATAAAGTCTAAATCTATTACATAAGTTTTAAAACTCTCCGTTAATCTGGCCCATATCTACCTTTCTAATCTTAATCTTTGTATCTACTTACCAACTTTTCATATTAGGGAAACTGAACTGTTGCTTATGCGCCTTCCTTCCTTCTGTCTTCAGTCCGTGTTTGCATTCTCTCTACCAACAATTCCTTTCCTCCTAAATTCACATACCCAAGTGATGCTCATCGGTCATAGGCAAACTCAAGTTCCCCCCATGCCTGAAGTCTTCCTAGATTACCGCAGGAAATAATCTCTTTCCACAGCATGTCAGTCCCATACCTTTCATGGCCCTCATGGCTTTGCACATGTGCCTGTCTGTTGTGATATGTGTATTATCTCCCCATGTGTCCTTCATTGAAGAATTCATATGTGATTCGGCTGTGACTATCTAAAAATGTAGCACACTAGTTTATAGAAAATAGTTTTTTTCAATAAGTGAATGAGAGAAAATACTTCTGTCTTATTGAAACAAAACATTTTCCCATAAACTTTACTTAAAGGGCATTTGCTGTAGAAAGAAATTTACTACATCTGCAAAAGAATCCAATGGAATCAAACTGGGCAAAGAGAGTGAATTTACTATGAAGGTATAAGGACATTGCAAATACTATCAGGGCTGTGAATTAACAGGACTGAGATGGACTGTAGCCAACGGCTGGGATACTATGGGGAGACTGGGAAATCATTTATCTCCATTTCTCATTTATGATTCTTTCTGGATATCTAATAATGTTTGATCTTCCTCTCTAAAAACTAGCTTTTTTGCTTTTTAGCCCTTATCACTGATCCTGGCTGCAACCACTTTTGAATTTTTACTTCTCCTATTAAAAAAATACCTATACTGCAACTCAAATATCTTAGTTATTAATTCCACATTCCCAGAGAAGGATTTAATGTGCCTGGTATGGAACAAGTATACATCTTTAATCCTGTCATCTCTGATTAGAAGGAGTAAACATTGTCAAGACTTTTCTTGAGGAACTGCCCTTTCCCCCAAATGCGCATGCTTATCAAGGCTCCCTGGTTCACCCAGGAATGTCTATAATTGTTTGCATCTTTGGGAAGAAGTTGCTCCTTCAGAAAAGTGTGTGGGTGGCACAGGCAACACAGTAGGTGGTGGCTATGTCAGTGGCTTAACTTCTAAAGAAATCTGCAAATTATAAAAATTTATAAACTACTATTCTACAGTTCATCATGGCTGCTACTTCCTCAAATATATTTTCTGAAGTACTGTCCCTTTGCATTTTGTTCCAGATGTATTAGTTCAATCATTGGAGCTGTTATTAATGAAAGGTTCAAGTCAGAGTTATAGCTCTCGATGAAAACTTACGAAATTATTTTGACTGCTTAAGGCTATCTTTGAAATTGGTGAAAGATCACTTTTGTCACTGAACCAGTTCCTGAAATAGCCCCTCATCTTAAAATGAAGATAGAGTCACCCAGCAAGCTGTAAAGAATCATTATTCTTCCATAGGCTAGAGGACAAGTGACCTCCAACATAGACTTTCACAAGTTTGAAAAGGAGGATAAATCAGTTTATTCTAAATGCAAGTTATTATAGCTGTTAAATGTTCATTGGGTTGGCAACCAGGTGCAGCATGATTGGAATTGTTTTTTTACCCGTCGATCTGTTTGATCCATTCTCTGGAGAGAAGAACAAGTGAGTCAAAATGATCCAAAGACCCATGTGTCAGAGGAAGGCAGGAGCAGGTGCTTCTTACCTGAAGTAGAGGAGTGAGGTAAGGAACTGAGGGAAGGATCAGGAAGTTATTTCCTGGACCTGGGAGAAATCAAAGGAAGAAAAACAAGTCCCAGCTGGGATTAAGCGAAAGACTAGGGCTCACGTGGGGATTAAATACGGACAATTCAGTGGACTTGGAATGAGGGGGAGGTAGGCGTTGAGGAAATCTGAGAATGAGGGGTAACAGAGCAAACACATCAGTGGTGGCTATAGAAAAATCAGTTGACAATTTTAAAAATTATAATATCCAAATTTCTGCCCGGCTGGTGTAGCTCAGTGGATTGAGCGCGGGCTGGGAACCAGAGGGTCCCGGTTCGATTCCCAGTCGGGGCACATGCCTGGGTTGCAGGCCAGGTCCCCAGTGAGGGCCATGTGAGAGGCAACCATACATTCCTCTTTCTCCCTCCCTTCTCCTTTCTCTCTGAAAATAAATAAATTAAAAAAAAATTGGCAAGAACTTTAAAAAAATAAAATAAAATAAAATAAAAATTATAATATCCAAATTTCTGTTGAGCCCTTTGTATCAGTAACGTATTCGGTTCCAGTAACTGAATCTCTCAAACGGGAACTGATTTATCCCTATAAATAAAAATTCCAATTGGACAAATCAGGACTGGTGACACTTCAATAATGCCAGTTGGGATCTTCTGTCCTTCCCCTCAGCTACGCATATAGACATTTGATTCAGGGAAGTCACCTCTTGGCTGCCAAATGGTTGCTTTACATTCAAACCTCTGTGTCTGCATTCCAAGTAGGAAAAAAAAATGAGAAAAACTGAAGGGCTGGGTCTGTGACTACACGAAATAGAATGAAAACACTGTCAACTAGCAAGAATAAGAGAATAAAATTTGAGGAGGCAACTAGCACTATTTGCCTTACCCCTACTGTCAGTTAAATCCATTTTTTTTTTTCATTAAAGGATCAAGGTGAACTATGAGGTGGTGTTAGTGTGTGGCTTATAACCAGTCCTGGAGACTGGGCATTGACGTTACCTGGGATGAGCTTAATTTTTACCTTGGCCCTCTGCATGTTAGTCTTGAGGAGGAAGAACAAGAAGGTAGATAGGAAGCACAGATGTTTTATAAAGAAAGAACGTGCTTTGTGGTGTGGCTAATGCCCACTAATGGCCATTGGCGCCAGTTCAAAAGCTGACAGGAGTCCTCAACTTGGAGTGCGGTAAAGAAGGAAAAGTTAGTGCAAACAGCTCAGCTGGTAATATAGCATGGCTGTGAAAACAGCAGTGCTGTGAAAAAGCTCCATAGTGCTACATACACCACGGATGTGTGAAAAACGGCATGGTAGTGAGTCTGCCACACCCCACCCTATCCTACCCTGGCTAGGCCCCTCTTTAGTTAGACATCTCAGCAAGCTCAGCGATGGTCCTTCACTCTCTTCTTTGGCACTAGTATGCTAGAGAAATGCAGTTCTTCAGTTCCCCATGGAAAGTGCACTCTACAAGCAAAAGGGGAGCTGGCTTATATAGACAGATGTCTCTACCTTTGGTCCCTGATTGGTCAGAATAGAGCCACTGTGATTGGTCAGAGCTGTGCAGCTCCAATTAGATGGGGAAAACCTCAGTCCCATTGGTTAAAATAAAACTCCAGGAACTCCTTTATAAAGGTTGGTTGAGATGACAAAATACAATGCAAGCAGGCAGTTTAGTGCAGAGGCTTTTCTGTGTAGTTAGCCTGTGAGGCACCCCAGTGCAGAAAGGCTGTTAAGCTCCCCTTTTTTGAGGGGGGCAGATAGCCAATAGGAGCCCTGCTTAGTCCTTGGGTTTCACACTAACATGCAGAAAGCTGTGGGTAAGTGATAGAACAGCAAGCTGTGGTGTTTTGAATTGGATTACAAAAGACTATGTCTGTGGTGCTAAGTGGCTTGGACTTAGAGCAATAGAAAACTTCTAAGGGATTTTAAGCAGTAGAATACATGCAGATCTAGATGGAATCCCGAAGAGCTGGATGTGATGTTGACAAAGAGCACCCACTTTTTTTTTTTAATTTATGAACTAACTCTGGCCAGTTGAACTCTGAGTGAAAACTTGAAATATAAAATGCCCTTATTTTCAAAGTTGCCATTTTAGACTTTCATAGAAAGTCACAAGTTATAAACATACCACAGATTTTTGATCCACTCGTTTACTGATGGGCACCTAGGCTATTTCAATGCACTTGGCTATTGTAAATTGTGCTGCTATGAACATTGGGGTGCATACGTTCTTTTGAATTGGTGTTTCAGGATTTTTAGCATATAATCCCAGCAGTGGAATTGCTGGGTCAAAAGGCAGTTCCATTTTTGTTTTTTGAGGAAATTCTATACTGTTTTCCACAGTGGCTGCACCAGTCTGCATTCCCACCAACAGTGTACTAGGGTTCCCTTTTCTCCGCAACCTTGTCAGCACTTATTGTTTCTTGATTTGTTTATGATGACCATTTTGACCTGTGTGAAGTGGTATCTTACTGTGGTTTTAATTTGTGTTTCTTTGATGGCTAGTTACGCTGAGCATCCTTTCAAATGTCTCTGGGTCCTCTGTACATCCTCCTTGCAGAAGTGTCTGTTCAGGTCCTTTGTCCATTTTTTACACAGTGGGAATACTACACAGAAGAAAGGAAGAACGAAATCCTACCCTTCGAGACAGCATGGACGGATCTGGAGAGCATTATGCTAAGTGAAATAAGCCAGGAGGTGAAAGACAAATACCATATGATCTCACCTATAACTGGAACCTCATCAACAAAACAAACAAACAAGCAAAATCTAACCAGAGACATTGAAATAACGAACAGACTGATAGTAACCAGAGGGGAGGGTGGAGAGGTATAACGGGGGAAAAAAGGGAAGGGTCATCAAGGAACATGTATAAAGGACCCATGGACAAGTCAAAGGAGGGTAGGATTGCGGGTTGGAGGCGGGGATAGGGGAGGTGGGGGAGAATGGTGTGGGGAAATGGAGGCAACTGTACTTGAACAATAAAAAAGTCACAAGTTATAAATTGTGTATTCTTTTATTACAGTAGTTTCTTTTTACATCCTTATCTGAATTTAAACTATTACTTTTATTCTCTGTTTAAAGAAAGAATCATAGGTTGATACTCATTAACACCCACAATAAAGTAATTCAGTTTGGTCCTGAATTAGAGGAAAGTTGTGTTACCAAACCCAAGGGGTTTGCCATTTGGGTGGTCTATTCAAAAACGAGAAGTGGTTGTCATTAGGTAGTTGAATTTACTGGCAGAAAGTAAAGGAGACAGAGAATTCACATCTAAAACTCTGTCTCCCCAAAGGGAGGCTTAGCCGCCATTGCTAACATACAACATGTAGGCAATTATGCACTATCTTTTTTGCAGTTGGCTACACTTATGGGGTTGGGTTCCTATCAAGTTCATCCTAATTTCAGTGGCATCTGCAAAATACTGGGCTAAATTTTAGCATTTAACAAAAATAGCATTTAGTAAGAACTGCACAGACCTTGATTGAGATTCCTGTCCTAAAAGTTGAGAGAAAAATCATGTGTCGAAAAGATCTCTGTTCCACAAGCAGCTTAAATTTGCACAAGCTCTATAACTGAGTCCTATCTGGGGCCCACACTTCAAATTAAGGAATTGTTACTTTCTGTTTCAGACAACAAGACAAACTACAAAGTCTACCGGGCACAACATTCCCTCTGTGTTTGAAACAGCCCAAACCGCAGGTGTTGACATGAGAGACACATTGCCTTTTCCCCAAAGGAAGCAAAGGTCCAGATCTTTACACAAGCCAAGATCCATAGAAAGGATCAAATAAGGGCAGCAATCAATTTAAGTTTCTTTTCCAAGAGAGAAATTGAACAAATTACTCCTACCTGGATTTTAATTTAAGAACATAGTACAATACTACACAAAGCTTTTGTTGTTGTTGTTTATTTTGTTTAACTCTGGTATTCGAGAAGATGTGTAGTTCTCTGGAGACTGTGACAGTTACCTGGAGAAATATTATGCTGAAAATATTTATATCTATCTATCCATCCACCATCCAAGAATCTCCTTGTTTTTTATTTTCAATGAAAACTTACTTAATCTTTGAATCTGTTCTGCCAAAGCAATTTCCTAAATAGTGAGTACTGAAAAGTATGATAGATTCCTTTTGGATTTCTGGTGTGTATCAGCTGAAGTACGTAACTTCGATGATTATAAACCCATTGGACTTCCAAGAAACAGAGTATAAACCTACTGTGTGACCTGGAGAGTGCCGAGAGCTAACGGCCTTTGTGTTCAAAGGCAGCTCCGATGCCTTTTCTTGCAAATTTTAAAAGATTAATTACCAATTAGCACAATTAATCTGGACTGACTGACAAACAGATTGATATAATAAACAAAACGTGGGAAGATGAGAAATCAGAATACTGAATGGTTGGGATTACATTAGTGACTGATGGAAAATAGGTCTCCTGTTTTCACCTTTAGACTTTAAGACTTGTGTGTTTGCCTTTAGTTTTCCCAGATTTAAAATAGCAGTGGAATTTCTCCAAATATTGTATCTTTTAATGACCTTTGGCATTAGGCTACTCTCATCAAGGTCATAGTTCTCAACATCTCGTATAAATTACTTTGAAAATTTGTCTAAGCTATAAGAAACCAATAGTAAGAAATAATTTTTACCAGAATTGGTAGATGTATTCATGCTTATTTGCCCCGACAATATTTCTTTTAAATGAGAACAAGAAAGCAAAAGCAAAATGATGGATCCTTAATCTCTCACGGGAGAAGAAGAAAAAATGTTTGAAATTGCTTTTTTAAGTATAGCAATTTTGCAATAAAATAAGAAAGATCATTTTTGCAGATGCCTTTAAAACCCAGGAGAGTCCATTTGAAAACAACAAGGTAATATGAACAGACTCAGAAGTGTTCCTTACCTTTCACTCTAGTGATGCCTTCTCAAGGAAATAGCCAATCAGGACCCACAGCTCTGTGAAAGATGGTGTTTACTACAGGATTATTAGGAATAGAAACTAGCTAAAAGAAACTTTGGAAATAACTTGTCAAAATGCTGATAAATGCTTACTTAGTCCTTAGATTGAGAGTTATGGTACCTCTATGCTATAAAACATTTAAAAAAAACAGTATTACGACTTCCGGGCAAGATGGAGGCGTAGGTAGACACACTGTGCCTCCTCTCACAACCAAAACAGGAAAAACAACAATTTAAAAAAACAAAAACAGCCAGATCTGACAGGATACTGAACTGAGTGGAAGTCCGACAACCAAGGAGTTAAAGAAGACACATTCATCCAGACCGGTGAGCAGGAGGAGCCGGGTGGAGAGCGCTCAGCAAGACGCGGTTTGTGGAGCGGTACCGGCAACACTCCAGCTGCCCGGAGAGGCCCGTGGCAGGCGCGCCTGGCCAAAACGTGGCAGGCACACTCGGCGAAACCATGGCTGAGATTGGTGGACTGGGCGATCCCTCATTCTCACACAGATAAACCGGGAGGAAAAGCTGGGGAGTGGAACAGACCGCAAGACCCACCAACGCAGGGAAATAAAGCCTCAAAACACCAATTGAAAGCACCTGTGGGGGTTGAGGCGTCAGTGGGAGGAACTCCCGGCCTCACAGGAGAGTTCATTGGGGAGACCCACAGGGACTTGGAACTGTGCAGGCCCGTCCACTCGCCCCAGAGCCAGCACAGAAGGGATCAACTGGCTTGTGGGTAGCTGGGGAAGTGCGGAGAGCAGAGCAAGCGCCATTGTTCTCTCAGGCCCCGCCCCCACAGATAGCGTCACAACACAATGACGTGGTTACCCTGCCCCCACAGACAGCATCACAACACAATGACGTGTTACCCCGCCCTGGTGAACACCTAAGGCTCCACCCCTTAAAGTAACAGGTGCACCAAGAAAAAAATGGCCCAAATGAAAGAACACATCAAAGCTCCAGAAAAAATACAACTAAGTGATGAAGAGATAGCCAACCTATCAGATGCACAGTTCAAAGCACTGGTAATCAGGATGCTCACAGGATTTGAAGAAAAATTGTTGCAATTACTTGACTAAATGAGAAGGGATGAGAAGGAAACTGGGACTCAGATCAACGGAGTGAACCATCAGAAAGAAATAAACATCCAACCAGAAAAGAATGAAGAAACAAGAATTCAAAAAACTGAGGCAAGGCTTAGGAACCTCCAGGACATTTTTAAACGTCCCAACATCCGAGTCATAGGGGTGCCAGAAGGAGAAGAGGAAGACCAAGGGATTGAAAACTTATTTGAACAAATAATGAAGGAGAATTTCCCCAATCTGGCAAAAGAAATAGACTTTCAGGAAGTCCAAGAAGCTCAGAGAGTACCAAAGAAGTGGGACCCAAAAAGGAACACACCAAGGCACATCATAAGTACATTACCCAAGATTAAAAATATGGAGAGAATCTTAGGAGCAGCAAGAGAAAAGGAGACAGTTACCTACAAAGGAATTCCCATAAGACTGTCAGTGGATTTCTCAAAAGAGACTTTGCAGGCAAGAAGAGGCTGGAGAGAAGTATTCCAAGTCATGAAAGGCAAGGACCTACATCCAAGAATACTCTATCCAGCAAAGCTATCATTTAGAGTGGAAGGGCAGATAAAGTACTTCTCAGATAAGGCCAAGTTCAAGGAGTTTATCAACACCCAGCCTTTATTACATGAAATGTTAAAGGGATTTATATAAGGCATGGAGGGATATCAACAGGGAAGTGGTAGGGGGAGAGAGGAGGAAAAGGTGCAGAGAGTAATTAGCATATATGGTAGGTAGAAAACACACAGGGGGAGGTTAAGAATAGTATAGGAAGTGTAGAAGACAAAGAACTTATGTGTATGACCTATGAACAAAGACTAAAGGGTGGGGAATGGGGGTGGGGTGGAGGGGAAGAAAGGGGGGGAAAATGGGACAACTGTAATAGCATAATCAATAAAATATATTTACCCGGCTGGTGTAGCTCAGTGGATTGAACACAGGCTGGGACCAAAAGGTCCCGGTTCGATTCCCAGTCAGGGCACATGCCCGGGTTGCAGGCCAAGTCCCCAGTGACGGCCATGTGAGAGGCAACCATACATTGCTCTTTCTCCCTCCCTTCTCCTCTCTCTAAAAATAAATAAATAAAATCTTAAAAAAAAATAAAATATATTTAAAAAATAAAAAATAAAAAAACAGTATTACTTAAACATCAAAAATAAAACTAGTTAATCATCCTTCTATGTGCAAGTACTGCATTTTGGATATTATGATGCTAAGAAAACAGTCAAAGTGTCTGTGTGTGTGTGTGTGTGTGTGAAAGAGAGATAGAGAGAGAATTCTTGATGCTATGCTTAATTTTATTAAATATTAGCAAGATATTTTATACGAGGTAGTAATGAGTAAATACTGAGATATGCATAATGAAGCTTTAAAAAATATATGCTAATTTCAGAGAACCCAGGAAGTCAGCAGTAAAGCTGGAGAAGACAGTCCTTCAGCTCAGAGGTTCCACAAGATGAGTGCAGGAGAAATGCAATACATGACTAAGGGTTGGGACATCTGTCATCCTCTGCATACAATGCTTCTCAACAGGAACTTTCTAAAGTCAAGAGGACTGTGAATGGAGCCCGGGAAGATCCTCATCACCTGTACTGGAAAACATCATTTTTGCACACCTGTCTATTGGAAAACATCATTTTGCATTTTTAAAGATGAGTAGTAGAATAAAACAGATGAGATTTATGAAAAAAAAATAATGCAGATACAGAAGAAACGTTCTGAAAAATCGAAGAGAAAAGCAGATCTCTGAAACGGATCAACTGAAAGAATGTACAACAATAAAAGCCCTTTCTGATGTTCACAACGGGATGAGCAAAGATGGTAAATAAAATAGGAAGAGACAGTTATTAAAAGAAACCGAATTGAGGGAAAAAAGCAAGAAGTGTAAAGCAAGTAAAATGAGATTTAAAATAACGATAAAAAGCAGGGGATTGGTGAAATTGAGAGATATTGGCACTGAAATTCAGCAGAAGAATAAAACTGCATAGAAAAAGTTACCCAGTCAGTATAACAGAAAAAAAGAAAAGAGAAATGAGTGATGTGAAAATATAACTTAGATGTTCTCCTAAAATAATGAAGAAAAGGAGAAATGAATAAAAATAATAATGTTAAAGAGACACAGAATACTTAATGTCTAAATGCTGTAGATGCTCTCCAGGTGTAAGCCAGATAAAATAAGGCAAAAACTAATAATAAAAATATAAATTTTAAAATTTTGGCAATTGCCTTGGCTGGGTGGCTCAGCGGGTTAGAGTGTAGTCCTGATACACCAACTTTGTGGGTTTGATCCCAGGTAAGAGCACATACAAGAATCAACCAATGAATGCATAAGGAAGTAGAATAACAAATCTATGTTTCTCTCTCTTGCTTGCTCTCTCTGTCTCTTTCTCTCTCTCCTTTCCTCACTCTAAAAGTCAATAAAAATTTAAAAACTATAATTCAAAGTTTTGGGAGAGAGAGAAAGAGAAAAAGGAGGATGAGGAGGGGGAGGAAGAGAAGAAAAGGAAGGAAGAATCTGATTGTGCAGGTGAAATTAGTTATATTCTTTCAAGCAATTTTGATGACAAGAGAACCACATGTGAAATTTTTTTTTGCATAATTAAGTTAAAGATACAATCCTACAAATATCTAGGCAGAACAAAGACAGAAACAACCACCATCACCACAATAATAAAAAACAATTTACCCAGACTTTTGTTGTTGTTGTTGTTGTTGTTTGCTATTAAATGTCTAAATCTACTGTTGAGAAACTATTCAGAAAATCAGAATTTGAAAGATGAAGGTCACTTATCAAACATTTTATTATTATTTTTTAAAGATTTTATTTATTTTTTTAGACAGAAGGGAAGGGAGAGAGAAAAAGAGGGAGAGAAACATCAATGTGTAGTTGCCTCTCACGTGGCCCCCACTGGGGACCTGGCCCGCAACCCAGGCATGTGCCCTGACTGGGAATCGAACCGGGACCCTCTGGTTCCCAGCCCGTGCTCAATCCACTGAGCTACACCAGCCAGGGCTCAAGCATTTTATTTTAAATTGATGTGATATTTGTGGTCAAGGCAACAACAACAACAAAAACAAAGAAAACATTAGACAAATATATAAGGACTCAGGAAAAATAGAACACTTTTTTTTTAATTTGGAAGAGGTAAATAAATATATATTAAATTCCTTAACAGCAGAAAAATCAAGGGGGTAGTGTTTCATTCAGAACTCTAAAAGTAAGTAAAGTTGTTTATATATGTCTCTTGTGAAACTTAGAGGTAACTACAAGTGGATTAATAATGGAATATTATGACATCTTAAAATTTAAACATTCTTCTATTGTCCATTTTGATGACACATTTCTTTTTATGTTTTAACTCATGCTAAAATGAACCTGTACCATAAGAGCCTTTAATTATAACTTCCTTATAATAAGTTATAAAAAGTGCATGAAATTAATATTTAGTTTTTATAAAATGTTTAATGAGATTAAAAAATCCATGATATATTAAGGACAAAACCAAAAATCAAGAGGCTGTAAAACTGCTTGTTAAAACACACACACACGAGAGGGGCATCACTAAAAACCTAAAGTGTGGCTATTGGTTGAACATGAGATTGAAGTTTATTTCTATTTTTCTATTACTTATTAATTTTCCTTTTTAATATTTTCAAATTGCCTTCAATGATTATGTACTTTTATTATAATCAGAAAAATAATGATCAAATTGAAAAAGTTAGGTTGATCACAAAATTTTAAATAATTCAAAAAATAAAAGATTTCTGTTACATTATATAAAAATAAATACAGGGATAGTCTTAATTTTTGGAGGATATTGTTGGGATAAACTTGTCTTAAACATGTTAAATACATGTTACATAATTCACATCATAATTAACATTTTTTTCCTCAAATAACCTCTAAAATAATTACAGAAAACTATCCACTCATACATTTTAACTTAATTTAAATGTTCTATTGTAAGTAGTTTGTTCCAACAAATGTTATTGCCAGTGTTTCGGAAACATTGACATTTTAAAATGAAATTGTTACATCCCTTCTGAAATCGTATCCAAAGAACCTAAGTAGAATAGAATAAATAGAATCTAACTGCCTTAGTAACAATATCAATTTGGCAATAGAAGAATTTCTCAATGATAGAATTTTTACATAATTCTTCTTTCTCCTTGAATTTATATGTTCATCCCATTTACCCCATGTAATTTTATTCTAATTTTATATTCACTAAAATGTTTACCAATCTTTCTTTTATTACTCTGTAACAAAAATAAAAATTAATATAAATTTGGATGTAAAATATTTTTATTTGCCTCAGAACATAGGGCTCAAATATTAAATTGTTTTTACTTCTAGATTGATTTATCATAATAATTATTAGTACACAATTGATCAAGCAAACCATATAGTAAAAAGCATAATGCATAATAAAAATAAACAGTTATTGGAAATGTGTACTTTACTAAAACATACATGATGCACAGTATAGATGATTATTACTGTTACTAATGAATGCGTTATGTTGGGACAGGACTGCTTTAAGTATCCATTCTAATCCTATGTTGCATTTTTTAATAAATGCAAATATTGAAAACTCTGTCCATCTTAATAAGTAGATAAAGAAGTGGATGGGATGGAAAGAAATTTTATTATGCAATGTTATTCAATTCGAACTTATTCTGAATCATATTGTATGGCAAAGAAACACAAAGTGCACTACCATCAAAATTATATTTAATGATCTGTAAGTGGATAAATAACTTACCTCTTCCTTCAATTTTTGGAAATAAAATATGGAAATCACATGACTTGTAAAGACTTTTTTCCTTTACCTGATCAATAGAGTTATTTCCTAAGATATGGGAAGCAAACTAAATATGTTTTGTTAGACTTATCAATTTATTATTAATTATCATGCTAGTCTGATTCTTAGAGGCACCTTATTTGACATAATATACAAATAAAAATGTCTGAATTGAATCAAATATTGATAATTTCAATATTTTGCTAATATATAACTTTTTAAAGTAAACTCATGTAACTACAACTGTGCTAGAGAATATTTTGATCAACCCTACGAAGTTACCATGAAGTACTGTATTTTGCTTTGTGTAATGTGAACTTTTTGCTTGAATTTTTGAAGGAAAAGTAAGGATGTGCATTATACATGTGTATAATGATTACATACCATGGACATAATAATCCTGTGTACAATGCATACAAATGTGGGTGCACATTATACATGGCAAAATACAGGTGTTTTACAGCCAATCTGCTTTCTTCAAGCCCAGTCCCTAGCAACTACTGATGTGCTTTCTGGCACTAAAATTTAAACTTTCTAAAAGTGTATATATGGAATAATACAGTAGTTGTCTTTTGTTTCTGAATCATTTCCCTTTAAAAATGCTTTGCTCAACATCACTACCCATCAGAAAGGTGCAAATTAAAACCACAATGAGATATCATCTCACACTGGTCAGAATGGCCATCATAAACATATTAACAAACATCAAGTGCTGGCAAGGATATGAAGGAAAGGGAACCCTAGTGCACTGTTGGTGGGATTGCAGACTGGTGCAGCCTCTGTGGAAAGCAGCATGGAATTTCCTCAAAAAGCTAAAAATGGATCTGCCTTTTGACCCAGCAATTCCACTGCTGGGATTATACCCTAAGAATCCTGAAAAACCAATTCAAAAGAACCTATGCATCCTAGTGTTCATAGTAGCGTTATTTATAATAGCCAGGTGGTGGAAACAGCTTAAGTGCCCATCAGTAAATGAGTGTATTAAAAAACAGTGGTACATTTACACAATGGAATACTACGCAGCAGAAGGAAAGAACTCCCACCCTTTGTGACAGCATGGATGGAACTAGAGAGCGTTATGCTAAGCGAAATAAACCGTGCGGTGAAAGACAAATACCATATGATCTCACCTATAATTCAAACCTAATCAACAAAACAAATAAGTGAGCAAAATATATCCAGAGACATTAAAATAAAGAACAAATGGACAGTGACTAGAGGGGAGGGAGGAAGGAGATAACGGGGAAAGAAGGGAAGGATCACCTCAAGGAACATGTATAAAGGACTCATGGACAAAGACAACGCAGTGGGGGTAGGATTGAACGTGAGAGGTGGCAGGTGAGCAGGGCAGGGAAGAGCAACAGGGGAAAAACAGGGACAGCTGTAATTGAACAGCAATAAACATTTTTAAAAATAAAAATGCTTTGAAATTCATCCACATGTGTGTTTTTTTGCATGTTATCAATAATTCTTTATGGTACAGAACACTGCACACTTACCACACTGTTCACCCATTCACCAGTTCATGGATATTTGGGTTGTCTCTAGTTAGGCGCCGTGGCAAATAAAGTTTTTATGAACACCTGAGTAGGAGTTTTCACTTCTCTTATGGAAATACGCAGGAGCGATACTGCTATGTTTTGGAATTTGGAATGGTTTTAAAATGTATTTTTATTTACTCTTCTTAAAATGTGGAAGGTAAGCCATTATTATCCTAATACTTGTTATCCAGCACATTTTGAAGACAAGCTTGAATTGAAACAACAAAAGGAGACCTGTGCCAGCATCAAATCAAATCCCAGGGCTGACGCTTCAAATCAAAGGTGTCGATTATTGCAAGAGCGCGCTCACGTGGACAGTCCTGTGAAGCCCCTAAATGTTAGGCAGCAAAAAGTAATTTTATTTAAAGAGCATTTATAATAATACCAAGAAACATAGGGGAGGAAATAAAATTGAAACAACATGTATCCTATAAAAATAAACCCTATTGTCACACTTTCTCAAGCTATGTTGAGAAAAAAAATGCTTGCAGTATATTAAATAAAGAATATAAAATTGTATAGCAGTTATGATAGAAATTATCTTATAAAACTGTTAAATATGTCTACATAAACACATTGACTATCTCTGAGAGGAGAAATTTTAGATGATTTTTATTTCTATTATGTACCTTTTTGTCTTATTCATTTTTTTCTATAATAAGGATCTGTAATTTTATAGTGAAAACAAAAACAAATCTTAACATTTTATCTTTGGATGAGCAAGGTTTTCAAAACAAAAAATAACATAAAGAAATTATTGATAAATATAACGTGAAAAATTTAACTTTTCATATGTCATATTCACCATAAACAAATTTAAAGGGAAATTGCACACATTTTATTTATAAAATACATTTTATTTGTAGGGAACTTATAACAATATATAAGATAATGCTCTAAGAGCAAAATATTCCTATAGAAAAATGAATAAATACCAAACAATTTATTAAATTACCGGGGGCGGGGGGAGAGTTATTGGGGATATGGAAGATGAGAACTTCCATCCCACATGGTTTTCCAATGCATATGATCTGGTGCAAGCTATTTTTATTTAAATACCATGATTTCATGATAAAACCCAGAATCTAACATCTGTTTGACATGTATTTATGCATCTAAATTGATTCTACCATTTTTTATTGTTTACTAATTTGCATTAGTTTGTTTTTAACCATATTTTTATATTTGTACTTTTTACCCTACTCAGGAATAAGATTCCCACCAGTCAAAAACTATGTAATTTATTTAGTTTTATTTTTCCTCTAACCAAGGCCCAACGATACATATGCAGTGGTCCCCTCTTTTCCATGATTAGTTTCCCAAGGTTTCAGTGACTCATGGTCAACTGTGATTCAAAAATACTAAAAGAAATATTCCTTAAGTAAGCAATTATACATTTTAAACTGTTCTATACAGCATGATGAATTCTCATACTGCCTGCTTTGTCCTTCTGGAATGTGAATCATCCCTTTGTCCAGCATGTCCACAATGAATAAGCTACCCATCCTAGTCACTCAGTAAGTAGTCCTCTGTTATCAGATCAGCTATTGTGGAATCTCAGTGCTTGTGTTCAAGGGACCCTTATAATAGCCTAATGCTCTGTCACAATGCCTATGTCATTCAACTCACTTTGTCTCATCATGTAGGCATTATATCGTCGTACATCATCACAATAAGAAAGGTAAACACAGAACAACAGCTACAATGGTTTAGGACGTCATCTTGAGTATAGCCCCAGTATTAATTCCTAGCAGCAGCATCCCTTGAGGATTCGGAGGCCAGCACCATGATGGAGAGGAGCTGACAGTCTAGACACAGGTTTCTATGTCCAATTGTAAGAAGATTAAAAAAACAAGAACACAATGATGATGCATGGGGAAGTGCGATGTAGATGGAGAGAAGGAGTAAGTCCAATCCTGAGGGCCAAGCAGCTGCAACTTCCAAGTACCTAAGTTTAAAATTAGTTGTAGTTGATGGCAAATAAATGCCTGCCAGGTAGTAAGAACTTAAGTAGATAGGGGACAAACTAGGGGTGTGTATATTCTACTTCATCTCTTTGATCCAAAGGAATAAATTCCAGTTTGATATTGTGATTACTATTTAGCTGTGAGCAAAGAAAACTAATAATGAACAGAAGTATGTACTGAGTGTCTACTAAATAAACAGGTACTGTGTAAGGTGCTTTACCTACAAATAATTATAGTAGCTAATAGTCATTGACAAGTTACTATATGCCAGAAAATTGTTCTAAATGTGTCTACAGCCCTGGTTGGGGGGCTCAGTTGGTTGGAGCATCGTTCCATAGACCAAAAGACTGAGGTTCAATCCCTGGTCAGGGCACATACCTAGATTGTGGGTTTGGTCCCCAGTCAGGATGAGTATGGGAGGAAACCAATGGATGTTTCTCTCTCACACTGATGTTTCTCTCTCTCTCTGTCTTCCTTTCTCTCTCTCTCACAGTAATAAAAACATATCCTAGGATGAGAATTAAAAACAAAATAGATATTATTACATCATTAAGGTATTTAACACTCTGAAATTTATGAGACATTTATGAGATACTTGCTATTGTTATACCCATTTTACATTTCTGAAAGCAAGATTTATCATATTACATGCTAATAAATGACAGAGCTACTTCACCAATACTTGCTTATACATAATTATTTAAACCTACATGAAGTATTATTAAGTACATATTGTTGTCCTTAGAGACCCTTGAGATAATTATTAACATCTCTATGTTACACTGTTATATTATACAGAGCACTTATGCTCAGAGGGTTTGAGTCACTTGCTACTAGTCACAGAGGTCATACATTGTGAAACTCGTATTCAAACCCAGGCCCACTGGACTGCAAAGACGGCCCTTTCCACCGCGTGAGGCCCATAATCTGCAGGAAAGAAGTAAGACTTTTCTACTGTGGACAGTCATTATAAAACGGAAACTAGGTCAAGTGCCCGATACTCATCTATTATGTAATATAAATGTAATGATAACAGTAAGACTGCTTTAGTAATATCCTTTATTTGTTTACCTTATATTTATTTTCTACTATTCTTAAGAGCCCTGTGAAATGAATTCTGCAGTTGGTATTATCTTGTACAGATGAAAGGGCAACAGTTTAGAGAAAGAAAATACTTCACCCAAAGTCATCGGGCTAACCAAGTGGTTGAGGAAGGTTCCCTGGCTCTGATCCCAGGGTTTCTTTTATACCATATCACCAAGTATGGTTTCTTTTTTTATTTTTTTATTGCTGTTTGAATACAGTTGTCTCCATTTTCCCACCACCACTTGCCCCCCCCACGCCCCACCCATCCTTCCTCCCTTTGGCTTTGTCCATGGGTCCTTTATACATGTTCCTTGATGACCCTTCTCCTCTGTCTCCCATTATTGCCATCCTCCCTCCCCTCTGGTTACTGTCAGTTTGTTCTTTATTTCAATGCCTCTGGTTATATTTTGCTTGCTTGTTTGTTTTGTTGATTAGGTTATACTTATATCTGATTTCAGATTTTTTATATAAAAATAACATCCTCACTGCTCTATCTATTGACCTGGAATGAAAATAAAATTTATTCCACTACAGGATGCTTTACTTTTGCAGCTCTTCCTTCCACTTGGCTCCTGAGAAGGTCTCCGCAGACGGACACATGTCATTGCTGTGGCCTGCCTGCTCATCGTGCTCCATAAACAGTTCCAGTCAGGCTTCTGGATTCTAAATAACCAAAACCAACTGTAATTTCAGTGGAAGAAGAATATATTGGAAGGATATAAACAGCTGGGAAGGATAAAGAACGAGACTGAAGAAATAGCCAGGCACCCTGAAAGCCACCATGTCCAGATCCAAACCAAAGTTAATTCCCAGGCACTGTGTGGTCAGGATGCGCTGCCTGCAGCAAAATATAACCAGAGACACTGCCTGCTTCCACCACACTCACTAGTCCCCATCATTAGCACCATGAATACCTCCTAAGTCCCTCTAAATCCTTGCAGCTTTATTTCAAGATTCTAAACGTGGATGGTAGGCTAAATAAAATAAGCCAGTCAGAGAAAGACAAATACCATATGATTTCACTCATATGTGGAATCTAATGAACAAACTGAACTTACAGGGAAAAAAGGGACAGACTCCTAGATGGAGAGCAGGATGACAGCTGAGGGGATAGGTTTAGGAGTGGAGGGATTTAGCAGAAAGGAGAAAGGGCTCATGGACATGGACAACAGTGTGGTGATTGCTGTGGGGAGGGAAGTATAAGGGGTCTGAAAGGTTATGGAAAAATACAATAAAGATTAAGTAAAACATAAAATAAGTGTGGATGGTAGAAACTCTTTTTCTGATGCTAAGGAATGTGCTTTTTCCTAAATTCTAAGATGGCATAGATGGAAATCTTACCATTCTTGGTTTCTCTAGTGTGATGGGATTCTGTCCCCATCAAGAATCAAACAATAGATCTTTGGACCCCCCAACGCCCCAAAGAAGACAGATATCCATTACAGACACAAAAAGCAAATTGGTATATCTGATAAAATCCTTCTTTGCAGTGGAGCTAAGCACTTAGAGCTAAGATTCAAGAAGATTTATCTCTCCCATCTTCTAATGTAGCTGCACATGCATACACCCATCTTTAAAAAATACATCATGGGACCTTGAGAAATGTCCTCACTCCAGCTTGTGATATTGTCAGTTACAAAACAGGTACTTTATTGCTGGTCACCTACTTCCAGAAAGGCTAAATAGATTTATGACATCAATAATTTTAAACATCTAAATTTTCTTAAAATAAAAATGCTCTCAGCATATGAAAAGTGTTCTCATCTTATAGTTTTGAGGCACAGAAGCTATCTATAACTTCTTCAGCGTTCCCATCTGAAAAATATTTTCCATGAATACAGATCAGAATTTGCTTGCTATAATGAAAGAGGGTGCTACAACATCCAGGGGAGTGGAACCACGTGAGAAACTTCATTCTAAATAAAGATAATCCTTGGAGACGTCAGTACGGATGTGTTGCAGGGCGCAAGTACACCAGGTAAGATAGTCCGTGGATGGGGAGCCCCTCAGGACTCCTTGGAAGCACTACTGGAACCACAAACTTATTCATTAACTTCTTAAATTCCTGCTCAAATATTGACTACCATGTCACAAATATGCTGTTCTTTTAATGTATGCAAATGTCATTAATAAAGGAAAAGATTTTTTCCAAATTAGAAACACCACAATTTTTTCCTAAGCAATATAAAACTAGTGAAATTCACATATATTCTTTGGAAAAAATGGAGGAAGTAAGAAAGAAAAAGTTTACAATGTATTGTAAAACAGTAACTTGGCTATGGAACAGATTTATGACCACATAAAATTTTTAAATAGCGTAAGAGCTTAGTCTCCCGTACACGATAGTCAGAGGACATTTACAATTTTATTTAAAAAAAAAAAGGGTTCTTCTTGAGCTACTGTGGCACCAACGATGCCCTGAAACCTCCATATAATCTATTTTTACGCTTTTACATAGGAGAGGAAAAATTGAAAAGAATATATAGAGCATATAATAGCAGAACCAACCTACACATCTGAGTTGTAAATATCCTGAAGAGACGTTCCTGAAAAGGGCACACAGGAAATTGTCGCTGCTGAAGCTGACTCAGGGAATAAATACACTACTGAAGTCCACTGGCAGGCACACTTCCTTAAAATTTTGTGATTGTGTCCTCCATGTCCCACTACCAAGGTCTTGTCCGTTGGTATGTCTTGGCTTAGAGGAACATGAAACAGTCTTGATTGAAAAGTCCTCTCCCCTTTTCTAACATTTGACTTCCTAGCCATGATAAATTATGCATGAAGGGGACAAGATTATGACAAACTTTTTCCTTTCCACTAAAATATATAGATTAAAAGAAAACTTTGTTTCAACAGGACCGAAGTGATTGGAACACAGTTTGTTTGAGGCTACATCAGTGCTTGCTGGTGAAGACCAGAGCCCTGGAGACTGAACCTTTGGCTCCTCCCGCATTGTGGGCAGCGATAGGGAACTACGGAAACTTAAGGTTTAGGAAAAACCAAGTGTGAGAGTTTCACACTGGACATTTGAAAGCCACTAACACCTGAGAGTTGAGCAGGGACTCTATTAAACAGAGTTTCGGCCAGGCCCTGAGTTAGGTTACAGGGAGTTAAATTGCAGAGTTTGCCTCCAGACACAAAGTTTGATCTGAATACAAATACGCCAAATCTTTTTACTCAAGGAATCTACAATGATGTGCAAGACAAAATTATTTAAAAATATATACTATAATGAGATGGTTCTGTGACAGAGGAACAGGAAGCATAACATGGATTCTCACTATAGGAACAAAGGATAACTTCAACTAGGTGACGTTTGTTTTGGACTTTAAAAGATGGGCAGAATTTTCATAAATTTGAGGATCATGTGAAAGAAACCCAGGTAGGGAGAAACAATATAATCAAATATGTGGAGACAAAAAAATATTATTTGAACAAAAACCTAAGTTGAGTGTTACTGTTTGGTGAATCAGAATACAAGATGGAGTGAGCGGTAAGAAAGGCTGTTATACTAAGATGGGGGTTAAGGCCTGATGGTAGACATTTCTCAAACCTATATTAATAAGTTCATTTAGGGAGAATAATTACATTCACATAACTTTAAAATAGGAAGCCACACTAACATTTAGAGTTGATGAACACTTACAGTTTCTTTAATTTGTATCAAATACATATGTCAAAAGATTGAGCATATCATACACATTTTTGAAAAACTAGGTATATACTAGTGTGAGGTATAAAGCAAAGTGGTTGTTTCTAGTCACCACAGCAGTCCCACTAGGGCAAGTATTGTTCCTTACACTGAGCCATGGAGGGGGCCAAAGGGCCAGAAAAGTCGATTAGCGGGCAAGTGGCAGCACCAAGACTCAAACTCAGATTCTGTCCCACCGTAAAGTCCATGTTCTAGATTTTGGAGCAGGTTTGTCCCCAGGCAAGTTGAGAGGAAGTGAGACAAAAATGCCATGAGCATCATGCGCACCCTGGGATATCAATGCCCTGGTTGGTGACACCTGAGCACCATCTCTAGTAGCCCATGAACGCTCACCAAGGGACTAGATTTCCCCAGGGTGTTTGTGCAGCTTCTCCCAGTGCAGCAAGTTCAAGATCACTTGCCTGTGGGGAGCGGGAAAACAGTTCTTTTATTTCTACCATAAAACACAACTATGCACTCAAATAATAGTGAGAATCTTTCAATATGTTGCATGGAACTTGCTGGAATTATTGGACCTAAAAAATGTTCCAGGGGAACAAAATTCTTCTTGCTTCACAACAGTTTGAAATCATTACAAAAAATAAAATAAGAAAACATAGCAAATTATAATCTGCATTTTTGTGTATATGCACTCATGTATGATAGATTTTAATATATATATTCTCAGAAACCTGAGCCTCAATTTTCTAAATATTTCATCTTGATGATAAGTAGCTCTTTATTTTTTTCTTTTCAACACACAGGACTAATCAGAATATTACAGCAGGGAAAGGACAGACAATGAGATGGAAAAGTTAGGAATTTAAAAAAAAATTTCAAGTAATGCTTTTTAGCAGCTACTAGCTGAGATGTTGTGTTTTTTTTGTTTTTTTTTTGTTTGTTTTTTTGTATTTTACCTACAGTGAATTTTAAAATAAGCTCTGCCAAAGGTTGGATGATCAACATGACCCAGTGATTAAAATATAAAGAATATAGCTTGTGCTTTACATTGAGAAGCTTGGAGAAAGGGCAATCTTTTCTGTTTCTGTCTTGTTTCCCCATCTTACAACATGACCTAATAAGCATAATACATGATAGTGGCTTTCCATTGCACCTAAAATAAAATATAAACTTATTGCCATAACCTAAAAAGCTTTATATGATCTGGCACTACTTATTTTTCAGACCTCATCTCCTTTCTCTCTTGTCTTCTTTTCAGTTCCTTAAACATGCTAAACAGGTGTGCCTGGACACAAATGTGGGGACCTAACTATTTCCTTTGCTTGCTCCACTCCTTCCCTAGGTAAGAAATCTGCTATGATCACCTTGCTACTTCTGGCTTTTCCCAAAACTACAATCACCTTTGAAAGGGAAGAGATTTCAGACTGTCGATGAGATTCAGGAAAATACAATGGGGCAGCTGATGGCGACTGGGAGACTTGTGTGAGGTCCCAAGGTGCCTACTCTGAAGGGAACTGAGGCGTCATTGTCCTATATACAGTGTTTCTTGTGTCTTGTATCTTCTTCAATAAATGTCTCTATTTTTCACATTACATAGCTGGATACTCTCCGGACACACCTCATACGTGCGCGCTCGTCTCTGTGCACTAAGTGTAAATTCAGAGTTATAGATTTGAGACCTGGATCTGCCTTTTATTAGCTGTGTAAATCTGGCAAGTCACTAAGCCTGTCAGAATATCAGTTTCTTCATCTGTAAATGGGGAATTTCGGCAAATCCACAGTATTTACAAATTTAGTGTTTATGGTGTCAACTCTGTGCAAGTGACCACGACAGACCATGACATGTGGTGATTTGTCATTTTTCTGAGGCATGAAATTGAGGCTTGTGTAGCAGTGGGTTGCTGTGCAGAAATGAGCCAGTTGGTTGGGACATGAGCCTGGTTAGCCTGCTCAGCAGGCAAGGAGCCACATGGTTCACTGTTTTCTGCTTGACCCTACATACACAGTACTCTCCTGAAACAATTAAAAAGAAGTGCGTGGCTTTAGAAGCGTGGGGGGTGGAGAAACAACCACCAGCTGCTAGTGCGGGTGGGTAGAGATGGAAAAAATACATAGATGTTCAATCTAAGATATCTTACAGAGAAAAGCAGAAGTCTTCAATAATTTTCCCACTTATGCCCTAAAAGAACATTAAAAAATTATGTGCCCCTCACATTTAAAACTGACATCTGAAATTTTCTGATTAAATACTTGAAAATAATGTTATTTCTAGCATATTATAAATATTGGCAATTTTAAAGAAAATTATTATGTCATTCTAAAATTGGTCCCAAAGAATCCGTATATCATAGTGACTAGATAACCATCATTATTCATTAAAAAACACATGAACAAGCTCTTTTTAAGAGGAAGCTACATCAGTTTCAGCTCCTTAAACTCCTATTTTCATTCCACTTACCCTCAGAATTTTATCTTAATAATATATGCTTTATGTTTGAAAGTCCATTATCATATTTCTTTATAACAAAAACCTGCATTACTTATTTATAAATCTCCTGAGACCATAAAGTTCTGTTTAAAAATATCATAAGTTGAATTATTATTGTAATTTATAGTAGTATGCAATATATAGAAACAACATAGCTATATAATACTGTTTGATATGTTATTAGCATAAAAATTTGTTGTAAAAAAATCTCTTAATAAGATATATGATGCTGGCCCTGGCTAGGTTGTTCAGTTGGTTAGAGCATTGTCCCGATATGCCAAGGTTGTGGGTTCGATCCCTGGGTAAGGCACATACAAGAATCAACTAATGAATACATAAATAAGTGGAATAACAAATTGTTGTTTCTCTCTCTCTCCCCCCTTAAAAAATCAATACATTTTTAAAAAGGTACATGAGCTTATATCTGTGGATGAATATGATATTACTAGGTTAACTTGTTAGTAGATCAGCATTGATTCTATTTCTATTTTTGTTTTTATAGATGAAAGTGCTAAAAAATGTGGCCCATATAAAAATATAGATGGAAATGGAAGTTTTATTGTATTGACACATAATTCTTTGAATGTTTTCCAAGTTATGTGCCCTAGTGATTTATTATTGAATATTATTTTAATGATATATTAACCAACAACTCAATCAGGATCTCCTTCAATTCTGTTGGAAAACAACAATGAGAAAGTATTAGATTTGAAAAGAATTATTGCCCATTAATTTAGATTGTTTATTTTCTCAATACTTACAGTATTTCTAATTGTTCTAATATTAAATAGTCAGAGATTATTTTTTTTCCTATACAATGTAGCATAATACCATTAGGGCTAGGTGAGAGTATGCTTTTCTTTTATAAAATGAAAGAAAAATAATGAAGGAGTTCAAAATATTTGTTCAAGATACAAGTTCTCAGGAAAATAAATTTTAGGAAACTGTGTATATGGAAGTTTGTGGTCTAGAAATTGCTTTCCTAAAATGATCCAAGTATTCACATGTCCCTTGAGAAGTCTCCACACTCCAGTTTGAAGACCTCCAGTATTAGTTATATATTAATAGTAGTATATATATTAATAACTTTATATGTGGCACTTACCCTGTACTTGTAGACTCACTTTGAAAAATCAACTACTTCTGTGTATATTATGGCTGAAATGTTATGCTATTTGAGATTCTCAACTTTGAAATTCCCGTAAGTCTTTTGTATCACTGGTGGATATAGTATCTATTGCCCCAAGATAAAGGGTTAATCTGAGACTCAATGAGATAAAGTAAGTGAAGTGTTATGTCAATTGCAAAACACCAGAAAAGTTTTCTGACATGAAAGAACTGACCTTCTTTCATGTCAGAAAGAAGAGAAATGTCAATGGCTAAGGAGGACCCTGTGCCGTGTGGAGGTCAGAGGGCCATTTAGCACCACATGGGGCGCTGAAAAGATATTACTTCAGGACAGTAGGTACCGAAGCGGAAAGCAAATATACATTTGGCAAACAAAATAAGAAAAAAATTAAAATTAAAAAACAAAACAAAACAGGGCTGCCCTGGCTGGTGTGCCTCAGTGGATTGAGTGCTGGCCTGCAAACCAAAGGGGCACTGGTTCAATTCCCAGTCAGGGCACATGCCTGGGTTGCCTGCCAGGTACTCAGTAGGGGGTGCATGAGCGGCAACCAGACATTGATGTTTCTCTCCCTTTCTTCCTCCTTTCCCCTCTCTCTAAAAATAAATAAATAAAATCTTTAAAACAAACAAAAAACAGGGCTGTGTTTTCTGGAACCCAGTCTTGGCAGGTGAGCCCATCTGTTGCCGAAGATTAGTTCTGAGTTAGGAGGCAGAATCTATGCTCCTGCTTCCATGCTTTTTTGTGTTTCCTTTGTTGTTTGTTTTGTTTTTCTTATGGTTTTCTTGTAAATGCATAAGTGTGCTTTGACTGAATCCGAAGAAAATGACTTTATATCCCCTAACACCCGTGTTACATCTGAGCTCATACTGCCTCCAGAAAGCAGACACCAGTAATTTTCTAACTGGCTCTGTGTTTCTGCTCATCACCTTCCAACCTGTTCCCCACACAGCTGCATGAATAAACTTTTAAAAATGAAAATATAATACCTTCTCTTCCTTCCTTTTAGCTGCCTAATGGCTTTCCACACTGCACTTAGGATAAGCTTAATACATTATGTGGCCTCAAGTAGTAGCATGTTGTAACTGACTTATACAGGCCCACAAGATTACTGTTAAACTGTTGTTTAATTTTGCGAGCTGATTATTAAACACAATCATTACTAAAACTTAATCCATATAGCCCTGAAATTAAATAAACTACATTTAAAAAGTACTGAGTAGTCACAATTCATCACTTTCTAATTATTTATTTTACATTTTACTCTTATCTTCTTAAGGTTGTTTCTTTGTTGTATTTGTATGGTAAAAACACTATATACTAATACACAACTGTGCATCTCTCCCCAACTTGCGTTCAGTGACATTAGCTAATAGCTTGACATCAGTTATGTGGTTGTATTTATGCCAAGAGGATCCAAAACACTATAAATCAGGGCTTTTCCCCCCAGAGAGCTGTTTGTTAAATATTTACCAGCACACCGCTGGGAAACATGACTTGAACCTGGATTAAAGTATGGGAAGGCTGAATGACTTCTCCTTGAATATTTCTATTACTCCTCTTTTTTGCTATTTCCTTTTCAGAATCATTGCCAAGATGACAAGTTAAAACAATTTAAGTTGATGAAATGTATTTATTTAAACTAATTTATTTTATCTTTGAAAACATGTTCTTTGGGCAATCTTTGCCCATCATGTCTCATAAGAACAAGAACAAAATTCATATCTTTTAAGAACTTTGCTTCTCTTCCCCCAGATACTGGGACTTTTGCTTCTTTAATATTTAAATATGCAGCACTCCTGACAGTATTATCAATTTGAAATTACTCTTATTGATTAAAATCTTTTCAAACAACACAATAAATTATTTGAAGACAATATTTTGTTCAGTTACTCGGTAGCAATTGGAAAGTGAACTAATACCAAGGTATTTTAAGGTTAATATTCTCTGAATCCAATGTTACAATGTCTATGGGACTTTTTCTGAACTGCATCAAGTGATCTGGAAATTAAGTTAGATTCTTTTCAGCACTGCTGGTAATAAGGCTTTGGCAATCATAATTTGTCAATTTGCTCAATAGAACATAGGACAGAATAGCATCCAGTTTCACTTTTCCATTTCAGTATTGACTTTACGATCTTCTTTGAGAAGAAGCTACATGCTTCAAAAACCCCTCAGGAGTAGAAATATGGACCATTTTACAGCCATTTTCTCCATAGATTTTCCTCACATCTTTAGTCATAAGATATTAAAGACAAAGATGTTTATGTGTTGGCAAGATGCTAAGGATGGAATAAAAGTTTGGCTAAATTAAAGCCAACAATCGTTTTAAATATTCTCTCTCAAAAAAAGAAGACGATGAAAAAGAAGAAGATGAGCAGGAGGAAGAAGAAGAAAAGAAAGAAAGAACAGAAAGAAACCTAGCCCAACCCAATCAAAGCAAAACCCAAGATTTTTGTTAATACATTCCACTCCAAATTCAAAATATTATTGATATAGCAATATTATTTTCTGGATCAAAACAAAGGTAACTGATCTGAACATGAGAGATCCGTAAAGGAGCACAGAGAAGTCTGTAAGTGAGAAGTAGACCAGAAGGTCCGAGAAGATGAAATGGCATCAGTCAGGTATTTATTTCAAAGACACAAACATGTATGGTTCTGAGAAAGAGACAAGGTCTTTGAATTTCGCTAATATTATCTCTGGCTTTAAACAGAAGCATGGGCGGATCTAGGTTTTGTGAAATGTAAAGTTTAAAATACGGGGGGGTGGTCCTTATTTTAAAAAATTACACTGTTAGAAAAACAAAATTACATTTGAGAATACATATTTAATTAGAATTTAAAAAGAAATCATAATGATAACTTTACCTACATTTTATGACTGCACACTCCTTGATGGCTCCATCACAGGACAATAGTTTTGTAATATTTTCTATAGAGAGATGATAAAGATAACAAAGTCTTTCTTCTTAGAGAGTCGATCACATTTGGTTTTATTGTACATACAAGCATACCTCATTTATAAAGCTTCACTTTATTGCACTTTACAAATATTGAGTTTTTCACAAATTGAAGGTTTGTGGCAACTCTGTATCTAGCAAGTGTATCAGAGTCATTTTCCCAAAAGAGGCAGATAACAGTTAGCATTTTTTAGCAATAAACTCTTTTTTAACTAACGTATGTACCTTGTTTTTCAGACAAAAATGCTATTGCACACTTAATGGACTTTTATATGCACTAGGAAGCCAAAAAATTTCATGTGACTCACCTTATTGCAATATATTTGCTTTATTCTAGTGGTCTGGAACAGAACCTATAATGTCTCTAAGGTATGCCTGTGATTGAGATGCACAAAACATGTAACTTCACACACAGATCCATGCTATTTGTATATAGCTACAGATTTGTACCTGAGAAACAAAAAGAAGCTAATAAATTCTACAATGCTTAATTTCTATCAAAAAAGAAAAAAACAATTGCGTAGTGTATTTATATTTTATATGTTGATTATCAAATGTATTATTGTTAGGAGGAAATTTTTATTTTATCTAAGCATTGATAAAACTCAATTGAACCTATATAAAGCAAGGGGGAATTTTCCACAGATTAGCCTCTGTTTCCATGTACTTTATGTCTCGTTTCTCCTCCTTCCACAGCATCCACTGCAGGAGTTAGTAAAACTCATGTTGATATGCACCCACCACCCCTACACTTTCATGGTGTGGTACATTGATACCTGTACTCCAGAATTCTTCGTGGGAGTTACCATAAAGCACTGTACCCCACTAAACCTAAGTGCAATATGTCCCCAGCGAACTTCCCTGTAGCTGATCCACAGTCAGTATAAGATCACACACTGAGGAAATCTGAAAGAAGTTAGGAAACAAGGCTATCTAATATGGTAGAACTTTATTGTTTTGCAAACATTACAAAAACACATGACCATTTGGAGTCATTGCTAGTACTCCTTTCAGACCTTCAAAGGAGCCAGTGCATATGAGTGGCTCTGAAGACTAAATGTTGTTACGCTTCTTGGAGAATTTGCCTGTGGATAATTTAGAATGTACTGCCAAGAGGTCTCCACTATAAATAATTCTGGGAATGAACCATGGGGAATCACAGTTACTTGCATAGTCGCAAAATAGAATCCAAACTTCACACTGGTCAGAGTGGCCATCATAAACAAGTCAACAAACAACGAGTGCTGGCAAAGTTGTGGAGAAAAGGGAACCCTCATGCACTGTTGGTCGGAATGAAGACTGGTGCAGCCACTGAGGTGAAAACATTATGGAATTTCCTAAAAAAAACCTAAAAATGGAACTGCTTTTTGCCCTGGTAATTCCATTGCTGGGATTGTATCCTAAGAACCCTGAAGCACCAATTCAAAAGAACCTATGTACCCTAATGTTCTTGGCAGCACAATTTACAATAGCCAAGTGCTGGAAGCAACCTAAGTGCATGTCAGTAAATGAGTGGGTCAAAAAGCTGTGGTACATTTACACGATGGAACACTACGCAGCACAAAGAAAGAAGGAGCTCCTACCCTTCACATCAGCATGGATGGAACTAGAGACCATTATGCTAAGTGAAATAAAACAGGCAGTGAAAGACAAATACCATATGATCTCACCTATAAATGGTACCTAATTAACAAAACAAACAAGTAAAATATAACCAGAGACACTGAAATAACAAACTGACAGTAACCAGATAGGAGCGGGTAGGAGGGTAACGGGGGAAAGAAGGGGAAGGGTTGTCAAGGAACATGTAAAAGGGACCCATGGACAAAGACAACACAGGGTGTAGGATAAGATTGAGCGTGGTAGGTGGGGGTGGGTGAGGTGGGGGAGAGTGGTGGGGGGAAAATGGAGACAACTGTACTTGAACAACAATAAAAAAAACTTCCAAAATAAAATCTCAGTATGAATATAAATAATCCAAACCATGAACAAAAAATGTGTTTCTTCCTCAGAATTTCCATCTCAGGAAATTAATCACCTTGATTCCTCTCCTTTCCTTACCATTGCCTTCTTTCCACGAGCCAGACTTGTGGACTAAAACTCCAAACCCTATCACAAATCTATCCATTTTCTTCTTCTTAATACTATTAATTTGGGTCAGGTTATCATCATCTGTTGCCTCCCATCAGCCAGGATGCCTGTAAACTAGCATTCTAAAAGACTTAATGATTCCACATTTGCCCTAGTGCCACAACTACAATTTATTTCCCACAATGAACCCAGGGAAATTCTCTAAAAATATTAATCATATTGGGTTACTTTTCTAATATCTATTTTCTTTGCATTGCCCTTAGAATAAAAATTGTATGGTCTACAAAAAGCAGCAAAATTGGGTCCCTACTTACTGTTTTACCTCAAACTCTCCACTCTCCATTTCTCTGTCTAACTAGCTCCCCATTCTTCTTGTTCCTCCAGTTTGTGAAGTCCGTTTTTGCCTTGGAGCCTTGGCACTCACTGGTCCCACTTCCTCAGTGCTGTGGCTCCTGATCTTTCCTTGGATGACTCTTTCTCATCAGCTGAAACATCAGGTCCTCTAACAGGCATGCTTAAACCACCCTATAAAAGAATTCTCACCCTGCCTGGTGTTGTTCAGTGGATTGAGTACCAGCTTATAAACCAAAGCATCGCTGGTTCGATTCCCAGTTCAGGGCACATGTCTTGGTTGTGCACCAGGTCCCCAGTAGGGGGCATGCAAGAGGCAACCACACATTGATGTTTCTCTCCTTCTCTTTCTCCCTCCCTTCTCTTCTCTAAAAATAAATATCTAAAAAATGTTTAAAAAGAGTTCTCTCCAGTATCACATTATGCTCTTTAATCTTTTAATGTTCTTATTAGTATACAAAGTCATTTTTTAATTTTTTATTGTTTATTTTTTATTTTATTTTCACATACAATGTATGCTCCACAAGAAGAAGAAATTTAGTTATTTTAATCAGAATATACAATGTCTAGAATAGTTCCTTGCAAATGCTTTAAATTTAAATATACTTGGTGAATGTATTAAAAAGAAAAAAACGTTATGGAAAAAGGCTGGATCTGCTTCATGGAAAATGAGGAGACTGGGAAGTATAGAACAATATGACAAGGTGTCAGGCACAGAATTATGACATATTAAAGAAAGAAATTGGGAACAGACTTCAGTATATTTATCAATATTAGACAAGCTTTTCAAGGTCTTGCTTCAATGTCTTTTAAGATCCCGAGTAATGCCAACTACCAAAAAGACCAGGCAGAAAGAAAACAGAAAGGCGACCTGCCTTTCAGGGCACAGTTGAGAGGAAACAAAGGAACATCTCTTGGACTACAGAACTGCCTGGTTTTGATATTTTGGGGGGTAGGGTTAAGACCTGGTGGGTTTTTTTTTTTTTTTTCAGGATACAGGTTTATTACCTGGTGTCCCATTGCCCATCACTGCTTCTAGCAGGTCGAAGGAGGCTTCTGGCCTAAAGCTAGCTTGATTCTTGTTCTGAACACCTATGATAAGGCAGATGCCAGTCACCCTGCAAATCTGTGGATCAAAATTGAGGCTATTGTTCTAGCTCTGTATGTGAAATACTTCTACTGAAATGTTTGGCTTGGCTTCCATGATTTTTAGTGACTATTCTAACATATGTCCTGCTTTACAGAGAATATTAGGTTGTTAGTCACGAACTATCTAAAATATAGTTGATTAGCTGATTTTTCAATTTTCATTTAGATATTTTAAGCAACCCATAGAGTGATTTTTCTCCAATCAGTGTTGTTTGTAATGAACAATTCTGACGATCTACTAAAAATGGATAATATTTCCTATTTCCTCCTATTCCTCAGAACCCACAAGGTTGTTTTACCTTAGACATGTAGTAGAGTCTTTTCCTTAATATGTGAGACTGAATTTTTAAAGCCATGCATCGATTATTTCTATTTCTCAACATTGGTGGATTTTGTCAAACAGGAGGATCATGTAAATATTTTCAGCTCATCTAAACAATGTCATAATTTTATTTTTTTCTCCAAAACAACCATTGAGTTGAATGGTAGTCATATTAAAATATGTACAGCAGTATTTTTTGATGGCGATCACTGCAAAAAAAAAAGGATTATAATCACTGACATTTGTCACTTCAGCTTTTGCTAGCTTTTAAAAAATGATGATAATCTATGGCCCTCTCAAATATAGACTAGCATTTTCCCCAAGTCACATCATCACTTACTTTTTGTTGTTTTTAGATGAGACCAGCTGCTTTGTGATCACTGAAATGTCAGGGAAAAAATCATTTCCCACAAGAGACAGAAAAAAATTATATATTCTAAGAGGCAAAACTCCCAAAGAAATCTTAAAAAATGAAAAAAGTGATTCTCTACTTGATGTACATGGGCGACTGCATTACTGTTAATGGCAGTTTGGGATACACTGATAGGCAAGGCTGCTCACAAAGTGCTCCAGCTGCTCTCTCTAGTTTGTATTTATAGAACAAAGACACGGACAATGGCCATTGATTTTAAATGGAAAAGAATAAGGAGCAAA
Source organism: Micronycteris hirsuta (assembly GCA_004026765.1). Classification (NCBI taxonomy): domain Eukaryota; kingdom Metazoa; phylum Chordata; class Mammalia; order Chiroptera; family Phyllostomidae; genus Micronycteris; species Micronycteris hirsuta. Next base: position 36,801 of record PVJI01013509.1, read on the forward strand.
GAACTGTTTTATCTAATACAAACATTTTATCTATGCATGGCCGTAGATAAATGTCAGAAATGTGTAATTCTCTGAGCATTACTCTTCTCACTACCAAAGTTGAGAACAGAAATGAATAATTAAAAACAAAACCAAAAAACTCCCACCTAGAAAATTCTATCATCTGTTGTTATTGTTATCACAATGTTTAACACCTTAATTGTATCAAATAGAAAAACATGGATGTCAATTTAACATCATATCATCAATTTGATAAAAAAAGGAAATTCCACTCCCATGGCTTTCTATGAGAGCCAGAGAGTGAAAAGGGTAGTTAATTTCTCCTCAATAATTTATGGGGAGCTAAGAATTGCTCTTTAAGGTCCTGCAGGAAGTGTTTCGGGTGGTAAAGGAAAGAAATGTTTCTCTACTTTTTATGAGACAAAATTGAAAAACTATGATTTAAAACAGTTTAAGCATCTCTTTCTTCTTGGTTCAGGCACTTACATTTGGATAGCTATGTATTTAATAATTATATATTTATTATAAGAACCAATAGTATTCTTATGATTTTATAAAAATACACACTGGACAAATACATGTGTGAAGGAGTAGAACCCAAGCATAAAGGGATAGTCTTCCTGGGCTGAGGGAAAAGATGCTTGAGTTCAGAGAGTTAAGAAAGAATGGGAGATAAGCAACATTGGAAAAAGTACTGGCCGAGAATTTCATTTTAAAAGCTAAACAAAGGCATTAAACTATAGTTACAGGAACCCTTATAAAACCAAATAAATACAAATAAAACCAAACAAGCATATAATAGCCAAATCACTAATTAAAATGGGGGGGGAGAGAATTCATATTACCTTAGAGGAGCAACAATAAAACTGAAAGCTAAGTTTTTGACAAGAGTCATGGGAACTAAAATACAATGCAATAATACATTTCAAATGCAGCAGAAAAAAATGCCAATGTAGAATTTTATTCAAGGTCCAGTCTAAAATAAAGGCAAAGGAAAGACATTTTCATAGAAAATTTGTTGCCAAAAGAACTGCATTACAATATATGTAATAAATATTAAATGGGTTCTTTGGGAAGAACAAGTTCTCAGATAAAAGCATGGAATTGCAAGAAAAAATGAGGAATACCAAATATGAGAAAATAACTAGGTAAGTATATATTTACATGGGCTGTTTCAAAACACCAATAAAAAAATGACTACTTAAAAACATGTGGAAGTAAACTAGATAACAAAGATAATAGTTCAAAAGGCAAAAGAAGGTATGAAGTTAAAATGTTACAAGGGTTTTGTATTTTTTAGAAAGTAGCAAATGCAATCATTTAAAGCATATTCTACTATATGAAGGATGAATATTGTAACCCCCAGAGTAATTAAATGGAATAAATTTGTAGTGTAGTTTGATATCAGGTAGCATGATTTCTCCGACTTTGTTCTTCTTTCTCAAGATTGATGTGACTATACAGGATTTTTGTAGGGGAAGGGTTGTGTGGTTTCATATAAACTTTTGGAATACTTATTTTAACATTCCTCTGCTTGGAGATAATCTCACAGATAGCAATGACAAATCATTCTGAGACACTGACAGAGTGAGATAAAGCAAGACAGCTTCATAATTTTATCTAAACATCGATAAAGAAAGGCCAGTGTGCATCCAACAAAATACTAGACATCCCACAGTTCTCAACAAATGTGAGTGACTATTGCTGCTTTATCAAGTACAGCTACAGCTCTCCGGACTGTCCTGCCTATAGGTGAGATATATTGAGATTGTCAATCAAAATTGTCCCTCTTTTTAACAGCATTTGATCTAGGGTACACCCACACTTCTTTGAACTTACTTCTTTGAACACAACCAAACACAAATCCTATAATTGTTCCTTTCTAACACCTTCTTACTAAGATGTTTCATGGTTCCCCATGGTATAAATTCTCCCTTGCTGGAATGAGTAAAAACCCAACTTGTTCAACCACAGATGATACCTCATGATTTTTTGGCTGAGAGGCAACAACAGTTGAAACCCCGAAATCTTTGAGAAATAAGAAGCGTTCTTCTAGATAAGATAGGAGAAATTACAGTGAATTAGAAAATATTTTTAATTGAATGATAATAAAAATAACTTATTAGAATTATTTTGGATTCAATTAAATCTGTTCTTAGAATAAAATGTATGATAAAAAAAAAAACCTCCAATCTCCAGCAGAGGATGGGTAAAAGTAACCATCTGAAATATGGCCAGAGTATTCTCCATAACAAAGGCCAGCTCTCTAGAAGAAACTGCTAGAGGCTTCTCTGACCTGGAAAAAGAGAAATTAGTCAATTCCAGCCCTCTGGAGACTTTTTATTTAATATAAAGGGAGGAAAAAAAAATAGAAGGCTAAGAAATGTTATTGAAGTTCACAGTCCAAGGATTCATGCTCACTAAAATACAAATTTAATTATAAGATTATAGAATGATTTTTCTCTCCAATACCCAACCACAACATCAACAAGGCTTTAGTGCAATAACAGCTGATTACAACTGGGAGACTTGCAAGACACAGACTAGTTAAGAAAGAGATCTTAGGGAAGCCTAGAGTCAACAGGGAAGGAGAAAATAACCCAACAAGGACCCTAGAAAAAAGCAAAGCCTCTAGTACCTACAGCTTCACAACCCGTCCCTAGGCCAATTAGCATAAACCTCACTCTAAAAGTTCAATTACCTCAGTTCCTATTACCTAATAAATCATGTCCAGATTTCAATAAAGAACTATCAGTTTATATAAAAGGCAAGGAGAAACCCAGTCTGGGGAACCAGAGCAAGCATCAGAACCAGATCTGATATGATACAGATTTTGGAATTGTGAATCTGGGATTTAAAATAACTATGATTAGCATGTTTAGGGCCTTAAAGAAAAACAGACAGCATGCAAGAACAGATGAGTAATACAAGCACAGAGATGAAAGATCTAAGAAAGAATCCACAAGAAAAACTGCTAGAAATAAGAAATCATTGCAACAAAATAAACAATGTTTTTGATGGGCTCATAAGTAGACTGGACATAGTTCAGGAAAAAGTTAGTGAGGTTAAAGATAGATCAATAATACTTCCCAAATGGAAATGCAGAAAGAAATAATAATAGGAAAAAAGGAAAATAGAATACTCAAGAACTATTGGATAATTGCAAAAAATGTAAAATATGCATAATTGAAACACTGGACAGAGAACAAAAAGATAACGGAGCAAAAAGATTATTTAAATTAACAATGATGCAGAATTTTCTAAATTCTTTAATGACAGGCACCAAACCACAGATTTAGGAAGCCCAAAGAATTCTAAGCAAGAAAAATACCAAAAAACAAAAAAAAACCAAACACACAAAAAAGAAAATGACCTGTATTTAGGCATATCATATTTAAACTTTAGAAAACCAAAGGCAAAAAGATGATCTTAAAGAGGAATGCATGTGTGGTGGGGATGGGAACTTTCTTACCTCGAGATGAATAAAGATAGAACTATATTAAACTTCTAGTCAGAAACCATGTGCGCAAAAGAGTGGAGTAAAATATTTCAAGAGTTGAAAGAAAAGAAAGCTAATCTAGAAATTTGCGTTTAACAATATTATAATTCAAAATTGAAGGAGAAATAATTACTTTCTCAAACAAACACAAACTCAGGGCATTTTTTTCCCAGTAGACTTGCTTTGCAAGAAATGTTAACAGAAATTATTCGGAGAGAAGGAAAATGATCTGTCAGAACTTGCATCTATGTAAATGAAGTATTAGATAAGGAATACATGAAAGTAATGTACAGTATTTTATTTTTCTTATTTTTAATTGAATTGGTAGATAACTATGTTCAAGGTATAGAGTAGCAATAATGTAATGGGTGATTATGGCATATAGATAAGTGAGAGCAATGACAGAAATCACATAGGGGGAATGAGGGAAGAATTTCTAAAACTCTGTTATAAGGGACCTGTACTATCCACGAAGCAGAATAATGTTCTACTCTATGGAAGTAAACACAGATTAGTTGTAAATGTATATTGCAAACATTAAGGGAACCACTTAAAAAACTAAAAAATAAAGTCTAATTGATTTGCTGAAATAAAATAGGAAAAAATCACATAAAAATCAATTAAAACCAGAGAATTTGGAAGGAGAGTAAATAAGAGAAACATAGAGCAGATGCAATTCATAGAGAACAATGACAAAATTGTGTATTACTCCAACTACATCAATAATCACATTAAATGTGAATGGTATTCATATCCCAGTGTGAAAACAGAAACTGCCAGGGTGGACCAAAAAATAAGACCCACAGATAACCTGTCTACAGAAAAGGTCATGTTGCATGTGAAGACAAAGATGGGTTAAAAAAATAAAGGGATAGAGAAAGACCATGCTAACACTGATCAAAAATCTAGAATGACTATACTAATCTCAGACAAGGCAGAATTCACAGTGAACTATCAGGGATAAAGAGAAGCATTACATAAAGGTAAGTGGGTCAATACTTCAGGAAGACATAATGAGTTTTAATGTGTATGTGCCTAACATCAGAATATTAAAATAAATATTGCAAAAAATAACAACTTCAGGGAAAAAGACAAATCCACTCATAGCTGATGATTTGAATATCCATTTATCAGTAATTGGCTGATTCATTAAACAGAATATCAGTAAGAATATAAATAAACTGAACAACATCATTAATCAACTTTATATAATTGACATTTATAGAATATTACATCCAACAGCAGCAAAATGTATCTTAATCTCAAATTCACAGGGAATGTTCTCTCAGACAGACCACACACTGGGCTTTCACACAACTGAACAAATTTAAAACAGGAATCATACAAAATATGCTGTCAGACCACAACAGAATTACAGTGGAATTTAATAATTGAAAAATAACTAGAAAATCACAAAATAAAAATAATTAGAACAGAAACTTATAAAATTTAAATGAGAAATCAATAGAGAAAATTAATGAAAGTAAAAGCTGCTTCTTTGAAAAGGTAAAAAATTGATAAACCTCAATTTTTCATTTTTTACATAATAAAAGACACAAATTACTAATATCAGAAATCAAAAGGGAGCATTATTGCTTATTCTCTGAAATAAAAAAGAAATGCGAGAATACCAGGAAGGACCCAAAAAATAGCAGGAATTATCTTCTGGAGGGTGGAGCCCTTGTAGTACAGGCTTTTCCCTCTAGGTGAGTGTTCTAGGAAGCCTTCTGTATCAGTGCACTAGCTGGTGGTGTTGTGAGAGGCTGTGTTCAACTTCAGTGAAATTTTTTTGAAGATTCTTTCAACGTGTTTGTCCATTTCCTGATGGGTGATTTATATACAAGCACATCTTCCCACACTGTGCTAAGTGTTCAGCAGTTTTTGAGCAAAAATGGCATGACCCCCATGTCCCACTCTCCCTATTCACCTGATCTCTCCCCCAGTGACATTTTTTGTTTCGTTTCCTTGGATGAAAAAAAGTCCCTAGAGAGAAACATTTTGCCCATGTGGAAGAGGTGGAACGAAAACTGCAGAAGCACTAAAAGATATAATAACTGACAAGTTCAAAAACTGCTTTGAGCAGTGGAAAAAATATTGCTTCAAATGAGAAGTACTTTGCATGTGGCTGATCTAAACATGTAAGAATAAATACACACGTTTTTATAAATAAATAAATTTTATAAATAAATTCCCTCATATTATGAAAAAATATCTATGCCCACAGATGTGATAATATAGATGAAATGGACTAATTCTTTGAAAAACACAAACTACCAAAACTCACAGCAGGAGAAATAAACAATCTGAATTGCTCTATATCAATTAGCAAAACTGAATTCATAATTAACAACCTTTAGTAAAATAATGCACAAGGCTAACTAAGATGGTTTCATGGGTGAATTCTACCAAGCATTTAAGAAAAAATTGATACCAATTCTCTACGATCTCATTCAGAAAACAGGGCAAAGGAAATAGTACGTAACATTTTAAGACACTGTCATTCCACTAATAGTAAAACCAGATATACCGTACTCTACAAAAAGAAAAACTACAGACCAATATCTCTCATGACTACAGATGTACTAATCCTCAGTAAGATAGTATCAAAGCATCTCTAACAATCTATAAAAAGAATTTTACACCATAACCAAGTGAGATTTATTCCATGTATGCAAGGCTGGTTCAACATTCAAAAATCAATTAATGTAATCCATCACATCAACAGGTAAAAGATGAAAAATCATATGATCAATAATCAATAGATTCAGAAAAAAACATTATGCAAAATCCAACATCCATTCATGATAAAAAATCTCAACATATTAGGAATAGAGAGAAACTTCCTTAACTAAAACAAATGCTTTCCTTCTATAATAGGGAACAAGGCAAATATATCTCTCACCACTTTTACTTAGCATTGTACTGGAAGTTCTAGTGAATGTAATAAGACAGAAAAAGAAGTAAAAATATACAGATTGGGAGAAAAGAAATAAACTGTCTTTGTTTGTAGATAATAGTATTGTAGAGAGTAAAGATTCAACAATAAGGAGAAAACTCCTGCAACTAATAAGCGATACAAGATTAAATCACAAAATCGTTTTTCTATATAACATCAATATACTTAGAAAATTAAAAACATAACATTATTGAAATTAGCACTAAGAAATAAAGAAAGAGAGAAAGAAAGGAGAGAAGAAAAGATGGAAGGAAGAGAGGGACGAAGGAAAGAAGGAAGGAAGGAAGGAAGGAGGGAAAGAAGGAGGAAAGGAAGAAAAAAAAGAAAGGAAGAAAGAAAGAAAAGGAAGAAAAGGAGAAATACCTAGATATAAATCTAACATAATATGTACAGAATTAATATGAGGAAAATTAAAAAACTCTAATGAAAAGAATCGAAAAAGTCCTAAATAAATGGAGAGATATTCTATGTTTATGGATTAATTATGAATTCTATATGAAAATGTGAATTCTATGTGAAAATGTATAGAGAAATAATAAGGAGTGGGCTTGGTGATAAATTTTCAGATGTAACATCAAAAGCACTATCCATGAATGAAAATATGATCACTTATACTTTATTAAAATTAAAAGCTTCCTCTTTATGAAAGACATTGTTATGAGAATAAAAAGATAAACCACAAACTGGGAGAAAATATTTGCAAAACAAATAACTAATAAAGGGCTGTTATCTAAAATATATAAAGAATTCTTAAAACTTTACAATAAGAAAATGAACAATCCAATTAAAAAATGATCCAAAAAAGAAAAAAGCCCTGAACAGACATCTCACTAAAGAAGATATACAGATGGCAAAGAAGCATATAAAAAGATGTTCTATATCATACGTCAGTAAGGAATTGCAACTTCAAACAACAAAGACACCACTAAACAACTGTTAGAATGGCCAAAATCCAAAACACTGACAGCACCAAATGCTTGTGAAGGTGTGGAGCTACAGGATCTCTCATTTATTACTGGTGGTAACCCAAAATGGGATGGTCACTTTGGAAGACCGTGTGGACACTTGCTACAAAGCTAGACACAGGCTTATCATATGATCCAGCAATTGCACTCCTTGGTATTTACCCAAATGAGTTGAAAACCTAGGTACACTCAAAAATCTGTACACAAATGTTTACAGCAGCTGTATTCATAATTTTCAAAACTTGGAGGCAGCCAAGATGTCCTTCCATAGGAAAATGGATAAACAAACTATGATGCATCATACGATAGAGTATTATCTAGAAATAAAGGTATGAGCTATGGAGGAATATTAAATACATTTTGCTAAATAAAATAAGTTTGTGTGAAAAGAAAAGAACACATACTGTTTCCTACTATACAACATTCTGGAAAAGGCAAAACTACAGAGATAATGAAAAGATCAGTAATTTCCAAGAATTCAAGGAGGAAGCAGAGGGAGGGTACGGAGAAAATAAACAGGTGAAGTATAGGGAATTGGGGCAGTAAAACTATTCTGGATTACAATTGTAATGGTGAATAAATTACATTATGAATTCATGAAAACCCATAGGGCTGTACAGCAAAAGAGTGAGTCTTAATGTAAAATATGAACTTGAGCTCATGAAAATACATTCACATTGCTTCATTAATTGGGATAAGTTGCCACACTAATGCAAGATGTTACTAACAGTGGAAACTGTGTCGAGTCTGTGCATGTGCGTGCTTGTGTGTGTGAGGCGGGGCGGGGGGATATACAGGGGGTTCCCTGCACTTGCTGCTTAATTTTGCTATAGATCTAGAACTCTTCAAGTGAGGACATGTCATTCTATAAATGGAGAGAATTATACCAGAATCAACATAAACACTGAGATACTGATTTGGCAGACAACATAAAAGGTGAAATTTATCTCTGGAAGAAGGGCTATATGTTTTTCCACGAATAAAAACAGTCACTACACAAGTTTACATAAATAGAATTAAAATTAAACATGCTACATATTTACTTTACAGAACAGTTTATTTTCAGATCCTATTTAACACAGAGAAAAATTTGGTATATTACCACGCATTGTTTAATTTCACTACTGAGCTGAAATAGAAATGCAGTGAGAATGAACATTAATCCATATGAAACGCAGTACTCTCTCAAAGTAAATGGTATTTGTTTTTACCCAGTATTAGCTAAGAGTTCAATTTAATGTGGTTATGAAACAGCATAATGTGGTTAGCAGATTTTTCTACCTACTCCAAGAGCCAGACTAAATTTCCCCGTAGAATTGAATTTGGGTATTAGGTAACAGGAAATGTGGCTGCTGATAACTGAGTTACTTTAAACCCTGAAGCAGTGACTAGGACATTTTGTCCATTAAGTTTACAGATGGCAAAGTAGATATGCCATTCACAGCTGCATGCAGAGGATATAACATCTCTGTCTATATTAATCCCATGGACCGCTTGACATGACTCACTCAACCTTTCTATTACATGAAAAAGAGGCTAACCGCCAACACTTAGGATGCTTTTAAAATAAATACATGCACCATCACTGTTTATTCATAAAAGTTTTAGAGGGAAATAGAAATATTCATTTCTTTCTACCAGGCAATTGGACCAACAGAGGGTACATTTTATGACTTAATTTCTCTTCATAAACTTAGTGAGGCAGTCAAAAATTAAATCTGAATCAGTGCAAATAGGTCCAAAAATAGTATACTTAATGGCATATGTCCCTGACAAAAGGGCTTTTTTTTTTCTGTCTTCAGTGGCAGTACAGTCAAGATACTAAAATTTACCATGGAAATTGAATTTCAGGAAAAGGCATTGGCTAGAATTATTCAAAATTCCCAGAAAAAAAGGCTTTATAAGAGCTTAATCATTTATTTTGTTTGAACTCTATGATCATGAGCCAACATTAAATCAGGAAATCTGCTCAACCATCTGTGTCTGACCTACAAGTTTCAATTGTGACAAGTCTGTGTGCCATGATGAACATCCAAGGTTACAGGACAAAGTCATGATGGGCATATTCAGTGAGGCAATGTGACCGGCAGTTCACCAGCTCCAGCCAAAATAAGACATCTAACCAGAATGAATGAGACAATTATCAATGAACAAGATAAAACAAATTGTGATGTCAGGTATTTGCAAAGAGCATAAGAATACAATTCTAGCCTTAAAGAAAGAAGTGCTTTATGAGCAAGAACTTAGAACAGCCAGTTGAGAAGAACCGGGAGCATCCTAGAAGAGCTTAATCAACCATGGACCAAGACCCGCAGACTCCTAGTCCAAAAACTAGGAGTTGAGATTTTACCTTTGAAGAGCCATATATTAAAAAAAAATCTTAAACTGAAGCTTGCGTCATACTAAAAGTCACTTTCTCATTCTATGCAGAGTAGACTGTCTTTAAAGGATATTGGGGGGATTGGGGACAGTAATGGGTAAAGTAGGCCAAATATATGGTGACAGAAGATGATTTTTCTCTGGGTAGTGGCACGCAATGTAATAAACAAAGGATATGTCATAGAAAGGTAGGTACACTTGAAACCTGCATAGTTTTATTAACCAACGTCACCCCCAATAAATTTAATTTAAAAATAAAATAAAAATAAAATATGTTTAATTAAGCCTCTTGAACAGAAACCACTTGCTCCCTAAAAAGATTTTTAGATGATGAGCAACTCAGCATAGCCCTTTAAGCTCTTTTTTAAAAATTTACATTCGTCAATTTATATAGACTATTCCTGATGTCTGTTGCCACAAGCAAACAAAAAATCTTTGCTGACTTTCATTTTCAACATTTAACATATAGGAGCAATCCAAAGAAATATATAAATTTTAAATAGGAAGAGAGCTCACACTCTAATACACAGAGGGAAATACACGGTGAAATAACACAGGTTTGTAAATGGCAAATGTGCTTGAAGTAGGCAGAACATTCTGCTTTCCTAATGTAGGAAAGAAATGAAATGTGCCAACAAAAATAGCACTGAGAATGCCTGATGGGTAGAAGCACTGGTATTAATAAAAGCTTTCTGGTGTCCATTAAGCACGTACCAATTAGATTCATGTGATCGAAGAGCTGAAAGGGGGAATACAGATTATCTCACCAGTCATGCTCAACCTCCATGAGACTAATGACAGTAACAGATAGTTTCCAAAAAATGTTCTCCTGTCCAAGAAACCATGCCACCTGGAATTCACATCCTTGTATGGTCCCCTCCCACAAATTGGATGTGGATCTCCAGCACCAGCTGCTTCAGCTGATGCCACATGGATCAGACACACCACCCAGTCAAGCCATTCCTGAATAACTGATCCACAAAACCACGACCAATATAAAATGGTTATTTTAGGCTAGTATGCTTTGGGGAGGTTTGTTTGGCAGCAATAAATAACCAAATCAATGACCTTTCTAAGTTCAAGATATATCTTGCAGTGTATTATATTTTAATAG
>PVJI01013510.1:0-27282 GCA_004026765.1 Micronycteris hirsuta
CTGTTATTGGTCGGTTCAGGCTTTCTGTTTCTTCCTTTTGAGTTTTGGAAGATTATATTTTTCTAAAAATTTGTCCATTTCTCCTAGGTTTTCATATTTCTTGGCATTAAATTCTTCACAGTAGTGTCTTATAATCCTTTGTATTTCTGTGGCATCAGTTGTAATATCTCCTCCTTCATTTCTGATTGAGTTTATTTGGGTCCTCTCTCTTTTTTTGTTGATGAGCCTGCTTAAAGGCTTGTCGATTTTGTTTATCTTTTCAAAGAACCAGCTCCTGGATTCATTGATCCTTAGAATTGTCCTTTTAGTCTCTAAATCATTTAAATATGATCTGATCTTGGTTATTTCCTTCCTTCTACTTGCTCTGGGTATTCTTTGCTGTTGTTCCTCAAGTTCTTGTAGGCATAGGGTTACGTTGTTTGTGTGAACTGTTTCTATTTTTTTTAGGTAGGCCTGTATCGCTATGAACTTCCCTCTCAGGACTGCCTTCGCTGTGTCCCATAAGTTTTGGGTTGTTGTAAGTTCATTTTCATTTGTTTCGAGGAACTTTTTGGTATCTTCCTTAATCTCATCCTTGACCCATTCATTTTTTAATAGCATGCTATTCAGTCTCCATGATTTTGAGTGCTTTGGGGTTTTTTCCTTTGGATTGGATTCTAATTTCAGTTCCTTGTCGTCAGAGAAAATACTTGGTATATTTTCAATGTACTTGAATTTGTTGAGGCTTATTTTGTGTCCTATCATATGGTCTATTTTTGAAAATGTTCCATGTGCATTTGAAAGAACGTATATTTAGCTTCTTTGGGGTGAAAGGCCCTATATATGTCAGTTAAGTCCATTTCTTCTAGGGCATTGTTCAATGCCACAATGTCTTTGCTGATATTTCATTTAGAACATCTGTCCTTTTTTGACAATGGGGTGTTGAATTCCCCTACTATACTTTTGTTGCTATCAATGTCTGTCTTGTAGTCCTCCAGGATTTTCTTTATGTATTTGGGTACTCCTGTGTTGGGTGCGTATATATTTACAATGTTTATGTCTTCTTGGTGGGTTCTTCCCTTGAGTATTATAAAGTGTCCTTCTGGATCTCTGTTTATGGCCCTTTTTTTGAAGTCTATTTTGTCCGACATGAGTATTGCTACCCCAGCTCTTTTTTCTTGTCCGTTTCCTTGGAAAACTTGTTTCCAGCCCTTCAATTTCAGTCTGTGTAAGTCTTTTGCCCTGAGGTGGGTCTCTTGTAAGCAGCATATGTGTGGGTCGTGCTTTCTTATCCATTCCGCTATTCTATGTCTTTTAATTGGAGCATTTAATCCATTTACATTTAAGGTTATTATTGATAGATACTTCTTCATTGCCATTTTTTTTTTGTATCTGTGTTCCTCACTCTCTCTCTCTCTCTCTCTCTTCCTTCCCTTAAATCAGTCCCTTTAGGATCTCTTCCAGAGCTGGTTTGGTGGAGATGTATTCTTATAGATTTCTTTTGTCTGGGAAGCTCCTTATTTGGCCATCTATCTTGATTGAGAGCCTTGCTGGGTAGAGTAATCTTGTTTGCAGGTCTCTGGTTCTCATTACTTGGAATATTTCTTGCCATTCCCTTCTGGCTTGGAGTGTTTCCATTGAGAAGTCAGCTGCTAACCTTATTGGGGTTCCCTTGTATGTCACTTCCTGCTTCTGCCTCTCTGCCTTTAAGATTCTCTCTTTGTCTTGGAATTTTGCCATTTTAATGATGATGTGTCTTGAAGTGGGCCTGTTAGGGTTCCTTTTGATCGGGACTCTCTGTGTTTCCTGGATTTGTGTGGCTTTTTCTCTCATCAGATGAGGGAAGTTTTCCATCATTATTTTTTCGAATAGTTTTTCCATCCCTTGCTGCTCATCCTCTCCTTCTGGTATCCCTATTATACGAATATTGTTACGTTTCATGTTGTCCTACATTTCCCTTAATTCCTCTTCATTCTTTCTGAGCCTCTTTTCCTGTTCTTGCTCTTTTTGGTTGCTTTTTTCAACCTTGTCCTCCAGTTCGCTGATCCGATCCTGTGCCTCATTGAGCCTGCCTTTGATTCCTTCTATTGTGTTCTTCAGTTCAGATATTGTATTCCTCATTTCCTCTTGGCCCTTGTGAATAGTTTCTATTTCCTTTTTCATGTTGACATAGTTTTCAGTGAGTTCATTATACTTTCCCTGTAGTTTCTGATAGTGTTTTGTGAGTTAATCAAGCTTCTCGAGTTTCTTGAGCTGCCTGATAACATATGCTTTGAACTCAATATCTGATAGTTGGCTTGCCTCTGTTTAATTTATCATTCTTTCTGGGGCTTCCTCCTTTCCTTTCATTTGGGGATTATTTCTTTGTCTTCCCATTGTTTGTGGGATTCTTCTTGCTAACCTCTGGTTCTTAAATTGATCTGTCGAGGTCTCTGAAGCAGCGAAGTTAATTTTGTGTCACACTCTGTTTTTTGGGCTGACTCTTGTCTGGGCCCCACTCTATTCTCTTCACAATTCCAGGTTTTAATGTCTCACCTGTTAATAAAGAAGCGAGGGAAAGGGAGAAAAAGAAGGAAAAGAAAGCAAAAGAAAAGGAAAAAGAAAGATAAAGAAGAAAATAATTTGAAAATAACATAAAATAAAAAATAATAAAAAGTAGGAAATAAAAGGAAGAGAAAACTAGGAATACCAAATGAAGGGAAGGTAGAAGGAGTTAAAAAAATATAGAGGGACAGATAGGAAGAAGGATGGGGAAAAACAAACAAAGAAACAAAGAGAAAACAAAAGAAATTTAAAAAAAGACTTTTGTTGGGTTGCTTCAACAGCGTCAGGCTGGGAAGATATCAGACTTCTCCTGCTGTATTCCTGGGCTGCACTCTCAGCTGCCGTCCGGCCTCTAGCCGAATTGCCGGGAGTTTGCAGCACCTCCTCTTGGCCGCCTGACCCCCACCCTGAGTCAGAATTTATGAGGTCTGTGTCTTCCCTCAGTGGGGCTCGGTGTAGCTCCTCTGTTTCTCCCCCACGGAGGGACTCTGCACCGCAGGTCTGGGTTGTGTCTCAGGCCCTCCAGGAGTGAGCTCCATGCCCCTGCATTCGCTGATTGCTTTTGTCTCTGGATTTGGGGCTTGCAAGCCGCAGGCCTGGGTACCCGGTCAGGCACCAAGGCCAGCCGACCCCGACTGGCTCCGCCGGGTGCGCGCTGGATCCCGGAGCTCCGGGCCTGGGTTTCCCTTTCACTTCAGTCTCCAATTACTCCCGCTGGGATCGCCAGCCTCTGCAGATCAGTCCCTACATACACACCAACCTCCGGACTCCTGGGGACCAAGGCTCTTCCAACAGACGCGTACGTCTGCTTTGGCAACTCACACACCCCAGTCCAGCTCCCTCCCACGCATCCTGGAGCAAACCGGGAAACTGCTGCTACTGGATCCTCAGACATCCCGGCTCCCCGCGAGATCCGAGGGACCCCTTCCGTCCGAAGCAGTCTCCCTACCGGCTGATCTTTCAGTTTTATGTGCAGTCCTGGTTGCCAATCTTCCCACACACCGGAATACAGCTGGGTGATCGCTCTGCTCCTCATAAAATCGGCCTGATATCTCGCCAGTGGGCCGGAGGAAGTGGATCCCACTCCCTCCTACTCCGCTGACGCCATCTTTCTCAGCTGTCAAATTGTTCTTTATTTCAATGTTTCTGACTGTACTTTGCTAGCTTGTTTTGATGATTAGGTTCCACTTAGAGGATCACGTGGTACTTGTCTTTCACTGTCTGGCTTATTTCACTTAGCATAATGCTCTCCAGTTCCATCCATGCTGTCACAAAGGGTAGGAGCTGCTTTCTTTCTGCTGTGTAGTATTCCATCATTTAAATGTACAATAGTTTTTTGATCCATTCACTTACTGATGGGCACTTAGGTTGTTTCCAACACTTGGCTTTTGTAAATTGTGCTGCTATGAACATTGGGGTGCATAGGTTCTTTTGGACTGATGCTTAGGATTCTTAGGGTATAATCCCAGCAGTGGAATGCCTGGGTGAAAAGGCAGTTCCATTTTTAGTTTTCTGAGGAAATTCTGTACTGTTTTCCAAAGCAGATTCACCAGTCTGAAATCCCACCAACAGCGCACTAGGGTTCCCTTTTCTCCACAACGCCTCCAACACTTGTTGTTTGTTGCTGTTTATGACAGCCATTCTGACCAGTGTGAAGTGGTATCGCCTTGTGTGTGTTTTTTTAAAGATTTTATTTATTTATTTTCAGAGAGAGGAGAAGGGAGGCAGAAAGAGCAATGTATGGTTGCCTCCCACATGGCCCTCATTGGGGACCTGGCCCGCAACCCAGGCATGTGCCCCGACTGCGAATTGAACCGGGACCCTCTGGTTCCTAGCCCGCGCTCAATCCACTGAGCTACACCAGCCAGGCTCCTTATGGTTTTAATTTGCCTCTCTCTGATGGCTAGTAATGCTGAGCATCTCTTCATATGTCTCTGGATCCTCTGAATGTCCTCCTTGGAGAAGTGTTGAATCAGGTCTTTTGCTCATTTTTTAAATAATTACTTTATTTTTTTTCAATTACAATTGACTGCATCCTCTCCCCTCCCCTCTCCCCACCCTCTCCAACCCTACCTCCCTTCCCTGCCTCCCTCCTCTCCATTGGTCTGTCCATGTGTCCTATATAGTGGCTCCTGAAAATCCTTCTCCCCATTGTCTCCTCCCCCCTGGCTATTGTTAGATAGTTCTTAATTTCAGTGTCTCTGGTTATGTTTTTATTGCTTTTTTCTTTTGTTGATTATGTCCAGTTAAAGGTGAGATCACATGGTATTTGTCCCTCACCACCTGGCTTACTTCACTTAGCATAATGCTCTCTAGTTCCATACATGCTGTTGCAAAGGGTATAAGCTCCTTTTCCTCTCTGCTGCGTAGAATTCCATTGTGTAAATGTACCATAGTTTCTTGACCCACTCATTTGTAGATGTGCACTTAGGTTGTTTCCATCATTTGGCTATTATGAATTGTGCTGCTATGAAGATTGGAGTGCATAGGTTCTTTTTGATTGGTGTTTCAGAGTTCTTAGTGTATAACCCCAGTAGTGGAAATGGTGGGTTATTTCTAGTTTTATAAATTGCAGTTCCATTTTTAGTTTTCTGAGGAAATTCCGTACTGTTTTGCACGGTGGCTGAACCAGTCTGCATTCCTACCAACAGTGCACTAGGGTTCCCTTTTCTCCACATCCCCTCCAACAGTTATCTGTTGCTTTGTTGATGATGGCCATTCTGACTGGTGTGAGGTGGTATCTCATTGTGGTTTTAATTTGCATCTCTCTGATGGCTAATGATGTAGAGCATCTTTTCATATGTCTCTGGGCCCTCTTTATGTCTTCTTTCGAGAAGTGTCTGTTCATGTCTTTTGATCATTTTTTAATTTGTCCTCCTGGAGTGGAGTCATATGAGTTCTTTATATATTTTGGAGATCAAAACCTTGTCCGAGGTATCATTGGAAAATATGTTTTCCCATATGGTTGGTTCTCTTTTTCTTTTAATACTTTTTCTTTAGCCCCACAGAAGCTCTTTATTTTGATAAGGTCCCATTTGTTTATTCTTTCCTTTATGGCTCTTGCTCTAGGGGACATATCATTGAAGATGTTGCTGCGTGGAATGTCTGAGATTTTCCTACCGATGTTTTCTTCTAGGACTTTTATGAGGTCGCAACTTATATTTAAGTCTTTTATCCATTTTCAATTTATTTTTCTGTATGGTGTAAGTTGGTACTTGAGTTTCATTTTTTTGCATGTAGCCGTCCAGATTTCCCAACATCACTTGTCGAATATGCTATTTTTATTCCATTTCATGCTTCTGCCTCCTTTGTCAAAGATTAATTGCCCATAGCGACTTGGGTTTATTTCTGGGCTCTCTATTCTGTTCCATTGGTCTATCTGTCTGTTTTTATGCCAGTACCAAGCTGTTTTGATTACAGTGACCTTGTAATACAATTCGATATCAGGAATTGTGATCCCTCCTGCTTTGCTCTTCTTTCTCAAAATTGCAGCTGATATTCAGGTCGTTTATGGTTCCATATAAATTTTTGAAGTGTTTGATCTATATCTGTGAAATATGCTATTGGTACTTTGATAGGGATTGCATTGAATCTATATATTGCTTTGGGGAGTATGGACATTTTGATGATGTTGATTCTTCCAATCCATGAGCATGGTATATGTTTCCATTTGTTTGTGTCTTTCATGATTTCTTTCTTCAGTGTTGTGTAGTTTTCTGAGTACAGGTCTTTTACCTCCTTGGTGAGGTTTATTCCTAGGTATTTTTTGTTGTTGTTGTTGCTATATCAAGTGGGATTTTTTCCTGATTTCTGCTTCGGATGTTTCACTTTTGTTATACAGAAATGCCTTTGATTTTGGATATTGACTTTGGATCCCGCTGCTTTTCCAAATTCAATTATTAGGTCGACTAGTTTTTTGGTGGAGTCTATAGGATTTTCTAAGTACACTATCACGTCATCTGCAAACAACAACAGTTTTGTTTCCTCCTTTACAATTTGGATGCCTTATATTTCTTCTTCTTGTCTGATTGCTGTGGCTAAAACTTCCAGTACTATGTTGAATAGAAGTGGTGATAGTAGGCAACCTTGTCTTTTTTCTGATCTTAGTGGGAAAGATTTTAGTTTTTGCCCATTGAGTATAATGTTGGCTGTAGGTTTCTCGTATATGGCCTTTATTATGTTGAGGAATGCTCCCTCTATTCCCACTTAGCTAAGTGTTTTTATCATAAATGGATGATGTACCTTATCGAATGCTTTTTCTGCATCTATTGATATGTTCATGTGATTTTTTAAAATTTTTTTTTAGATTTTTATTAATTTATTTTTAGAGAGAGGGGAAGGGAGGGAGACAGAGAGGGAGAGAAACGGCAATGTATGGTTGCCTCTCACATGGCCCTCACTGGGGACCTGGCCTGCAACCCAGGCATGTGCCCCAACTGGGAATCGAACCGGGACCTTCTGGTTCCCAGCCCGCGCTCAATCCACTGAGCTACACCAGCCGGGCTGTTCATGTGATTTTTGTCTTTCCTTTTGTTTACATGATGTATTATGTGATGTTTGTATTTTTGCAAATATTGTACCATCCATGCATCCCTGGGACAAATCCCACTTTGTCATGGTGTATGATATTTTCAGTGTATTGCTGGATGTGTTTTGCCAATATTTTGTTGAGGATTTAGCATCTATGTTCATCCATGATATTGACCTGTAGTTTTCTTTCTTTGTTGTGTCTTTCTCTGGTATTGGAATTAAGATAGTGCTGTCTCCATAGGAAGAATTTGGGAGTCTTCCCTCTTGCTGGATTTTTTGGGATAGTATGTGAAGTATAGGGGTTAACTGTTTCTTAAATGTTTTGTTTTGTAAAATTCACCAGAGAAACCGTCTGGTCCAGGGCTTTTGTGTGTCGAGAGTTTTTTTTTTTTTTTTATTGTTTCAATTTCACTAGCTGTTATAGGTCTGTTCAGAATTTCTGCTTCTTCTTCATTCGGTTTCTGGAGATGGTTTTCCTAGGAGTTTGTCCATTTCACCTAGGTTATCAAATTTCTTGGTATATACTTCTTCATAGTAATTTCTTACTAAAAATCCTTTGTATTTCCATGGTATCAGTTGTAGCATCTCCTTTTTAATTTCTGATTTTATTTATTTGGGTTCTCTCTCTTTTTTCCTTGATGAGTCTGCTTAAAGACTTGTCAAATTTGTTTATCTTTTCAAAGAACAAGCTCCTGGATATATTGATCCTTTGGATTGTTCATTTAGTCTCTATGTCATTTAATTCTGCTCTGATCTTTGTTATTTCCTTCTTTCTACTGGTTCTGATCTTTGTTGTCATTCCTCCAGTTGTTGCATATGTAGGGTAATGTTGTTTATTTTAAATGTTTTTATCTTTTTTAGGTAGGCCTGTATCACTATGAACTTACCTCTCAGGACTGCCTTCGCTGTGTCCCATAAGTTTTGGGCTGTTGTTAGTTCATTTTCATTTGCTTCCAGAAACTTTTTGATTTCCTCCTTGATCTTATTCTTGACCCATTCATTTTTTAATAGCATGCTATTCAATCTCCTTGAGTTTGAGTCCTTCTGAGTTTTTTCCTTGAAGTTGGTTTCTAGTTTCAGTTCCTTGTGGTCAGAAAATATTTCTGATATGATTTCAATTTTCTTGAATTTGTTGACACTCGTTTTGTGTCCTATCATGTGGTCTATCTTTGAAAATGTTCTATGTTGTCTAGCTTTTGAAAAGAATGGGTATTTAGTTTCTTTGGGATGAAAGAATATATATATATATATATATATATATATATATATATATATATATATATATACATACACACATCAGTTAATTCCATTTACTCTAGGACATTGTTAAATGTCACAATACCTTTGTTGATATTTTGCTTGGAAGATCTATCCATTTTTGACATGAGGTGTTGAAATCCACTCCTATAATTGTGTTTCTGTCAATAGCTTTCTTGAAGTCCTCCAAGATTTTCTTTATGATTTTAGGTGATCTTATGTTGAGTGCATATTTATTTATAATATTCATATCTTCTTGATGGAATCTTCCCTTGAGTATTGTGAAGTGTCCCTCTGGGTCTCTTTTTACGGCCCTTATTTTGAAGTCTATTTTGTCTGGTATAAATATCATTACTCCAACTTTTATTTTGGTGTCCATTTGCTTGGAATATTTATTTCCAGCCCTTCACTTTCAGTCTGTGTATGTCTTCTGTTCTGAGGTGGGTCTCTGGTAGGCAGCATATGTGTGGGTCATTATTTCTTATCCATTCAGCTATTTTATATCTTTTTTAAAATATTTTATTTATTTATTTTTAGAGAGAGAGGGAGGGAGACAGGGAGGGAGGGAAACAGCAATGTATGGTTGCCTCTCACATAGCCCTAATTGGGGACTGGGCCTGCAACCCAGGCATGTGCCCTGACTGGGAATCGAACCAGGACCCTTTGGCTCCTAGCCCGTGCTCAATCCACTGAGCTACTACACCAGCCAGGGCTAGTCTATATCTTTTGATTGGAGCATTTAATCCATTTAAATTTCAGGTTATTATAATAGGTACTTATTCATTGTCATTTTTCATTCCTGTGTTTCTATCTCTCTCTTTTTCTTCCTTTTCTTTTTTTTATTTATTTATTTTCAGAGAGAGGAGAAGGGAGGGAGAAAGAGAGGGAGAGAAACAGCAATGTATGATTGCCTCTCACATGGCCCTCACTGGGGACCTGGCCTGCAACCCAGGCATGTGCCCCGACTTGGAATCAAACCAGGACCCTCTGGTTCCCAGCCTGTGCTCAATCCACTGAGCTACACCAGCCGGGCTTCTTCTTTTTCTTAAAGCAGTCCCTTTAGCATCTCTTGCACAGATTGTTTGGCAGAAGTGAATTCTTTTAGACTTCTTTTGTCTGTGAAGTTCCTTGTTAGGCCCTCCATTTTAATTGACAGCCTTGCTTGATAGAGTAGGCTTGGTTGCAGAACTCTGTTTTTCATTACTTGGAATATTGCTTGGCATTCTCTTCTGGATTGGAGCAATTCCATTGAGAAGTCAGCTGCTAGTCTTATTGGGGTTGCCTTGTATGTTATTTCCTCTTCTCCCTTGCTACCTTTAAGATTCTCTCTTTGTCTTGGAATTTTGCCAGTTTAATTATGTGTCGTGAAGTGGGCCTCTTTGGGTTCCTCTTTATTGGAACTCTCTGTGTTTCCTGGATTTCTGTGACTTTTACTCTCATCAAATTAAGGAAGTTTCTCATCATTACTTTTTCAAACAGGTTTTCTATCCCTTGCTCTTCTTCTCCTTCTGGTATCCCTATTATACAGATATTATTACGTTTCATGCTGGCTTGCATCTCCTTTACCACCTGTTCATTCTTTCTGAGTCCCTTTTCCTTTTCTTGCTCTATTTGGGTGTTTTTTTCTACCTTGTCCTCCACTTCACTGATTCTATCCTCTGCTTCATTCAGCCTAATTGTAATTCCTTCTAGTATGTTTTTTTATTTCTGAGATTTTGTTGTTCATTTCTTCCTGTTTTTTTATACTTTCTATTTCCTTTTTCATGCTATTGTAGTTCTCACTCAGTTCCTTGTAGTTTTCTGTGAGTTCCTTGAGCATCTTTATAACCATTATTTTAATTTCTATATCTGATAGTTTGCTTACCTCTATTTTGTTTAGCTCTTTTAGTGGGGAGTCTTCCATTCCTTTTGACTGCATGTTCTTTTTTTGTCTCTCCATTTTAGGTGACTCTTTCGGTTTGTTTCTGCACTTCCTGATGTTTCACTTTGCTAGCTATCTTTGTAGGGTGAACTTCTATGGTAGGAATTGTATGGGGTTCAGTGCTGTGGTCTCTTTGATCTCCTCATCTGGACGCTCTAGGTTTGCCCTTTCTGCTGTTTCTGTGATTTCTCTTGTTGTACTTGCGTTTTTACCTTTTGGTGCCTCCTTTGTTGGTGGTTTCTCTCCTCCATCAAGTATACTGATATTTGCAGCTCCTACCTATTCTTGTATGTGATCAGTGGCAGGGGGTAGGCAAAACGGATTAAGACAGAGGGAGTGTATTTTATGGTATTTAAAATACCAGCAAGTAGAAAAGAGATAGGAGATTCTTTGGATAAGTATAGTGCTAAATGTGGCATTTCACTCAACTAGCCACTTTTTATAAAGGGTGAGAGATAAGACTCTTGTTGGAGGGGAGGATGATTGTGAGCTGAATCCAGAAAACAGAGCACTTGTGAAAGGTTAGATGATGACATATAGTGAGAGTAAAGGATAGAAAGTAGGTGTAGTATGTGAGAGAATAAAGTTAACCACAAAAATAATAATGCTCAGCAATAAAGTGAAGTGGAATAAGATCAGGGAGGATTGATGTGTAGTATGTACAATTGTATGGAACAACAATTATTTACAATAGTACTGGAACAACATTAATATGATAAGAAATATATGGATTGGATAACCAGAATAGAAAGTACCCGATCAAGAGTTCTGTGCTATTGGAACACAGGTGAAATGAAAGAAGGAAAATTAAAATACAGTAAAGAGAAAATAAGGAAAACCAGTCAAATAATGCAATTAAACAGAGAAATAAAGTGAGGAAAACTAAACATAAGAAAGAAAAATTAAAAAATACTAATAAAATAAAAGTGGTAAAAATTATGAAAAAAAATAATACACATGAACAATAAAATGCCAGCTCTATGGGATAGCAAAGTAACATTTGTGTCATTTTCTCAATTTTGGGGGTTAGCCTTGTGCTCTCCCTTTGGATCTGTCTCTGGAACCTTTGTAACTCTAGGTCTAATTGTCTTACTTGGAGGAAGAAAAAAAGGGAGAAAAAAAAGAGAGAGGAACAAAAAATTTAAGAACCTGTTCAGCCAGTTCTGCTTGTCTTCGTAGATGCCATAGGAAGAGGGGGGCTGGGCTTTGCTTTTTTCCCTTCCTATGGTTTTGAGAGGATGGGTACTAGATCTGGGTCAAAATATTCACCGTTGCCCAGCCTCCGGTCCAGGTCTTCCATGAGCTGCCAGGCTCAATTCAGCCACTCAGTCTCTTGGTGGGCAATGCAAGACAAGCTCGGTGTACAGTTGCACATAGCCACTTGGTCTCTGGGCACTCACAGCTCAAATCACCCTCAGGGTGTGCCAGCCATTGCTGGAGAGTTCCTTACAAAGCAGCTGCCCACCGTTCTGTCGTTCTGAACAAGCACAGGGTTTTTCCCACATACCAACCAGTCCAGAGACTATCCGAGTCAGGGTCTGACACAGCCCAACTCCTCCCTTCTCCAGGTGTTACCTGGCACCTCAGTTTCTCTGGTGCTGTTGTCTACAGTCCCAGTGGATGTGTACTGCCTCTGTGTGTCTCCCACTTCGTCTCTATTCCCCTCCAGTGACTTCTAGCATCCAGGTCCCTCCTGGAGCCCAGGCTGCCCTCCCTGTTCTGGTAGGGGAGGGAGCTGGTGATCTAACTCTCCTCCCCGTATCCTGTGGCAGGCACTGGGTCTGGGGCCGCAGCAGCCTTGGTCCCTGCGCAGATCCCAGGGGCCATACCATCCCAGCGCAATCTCCTCACCATCTGTTTTTCAATGTCCTCTGCAATTTTTGGCCTCCAAACTTCATATAAGCTGGGATTCCTTTGGCTGTTCACTCTGTTCCTCAGAAGATCAGCTAGGTGTTCCAGCTTGGCACAGGGAGAACTGGGCTCCACTCACACCTACCTCGCCACCATCTTCAGCACATTCCTATTCTTAATATTTTGAGGAACCTCCATAATGTTTTCCATAGTGGTTGTACCAATCTACAACATACAAGGGTCCCCTTATGCCATATCCAAATAATGGATAAAGATGATGTGATTTTATATATATATACATATACACACACACACACTGGAATATTACCATTTGCAGCAGTATGTGTAGATGGACTGGACCTTGAGGATAATATGCTAAGTGAAATAAGTCAGATAGAAAAGGATAAAAAGTATACAATTGCACTCATATGGGGAGTATAATTAAAAAAGAGACAAACAAAATGAACAAAAACAAGTCCATAAATACAGACAACAAAGGGGAAGGGTAAAACAGGTAAAAGGTGTCAAATGTATGATGATGAAAATTCGACTTTTGGTGGTGAGCACCCTATAGTGTATACAGATGTTCAATTACAATGTTGTACACCTGAAACTTACATGATGCTATTAACCAATGCTAACTCAATTAAAATGATCAACAATATTTTTAAAAAGCAGTGTTCAAGGCTACTAAAATTCAAGTATTTTAGGCTTTCAGTAACCTGGAAAGAATTGGCAAATTCTCCAATGCCCGAGGGGAAAAGTGTCCCTAACTTGTGGTTCACTCCCTGGGTATCTATCTTCTTTCCTTTAGTCCCTGGCTCTATTCTCATCTATCTCATCTGGCACTTTCCAGAACATTTTTAATATGCCAGGGTGTGGCATATTAGTTGTATTCAGCAGGAATATTGGTCTTAATTAACTGGCTTACCCTCAGCAGAAGAGGATATTCTATACCAGGATCATCACAACCATCACCTCAATTCATCTTTGAATTCCTTACTCCAAGTTCTCTACTCTTCCCACTTAATCTGCATCACTACCCAGATGGTATCCCTTCTATTCCGTTCTCATTTTGCTTCCAATCTTCCAGAGCCTGTGTAAGATAGAGGAATGCTGAGAGCATCATCCACAGCACAGTTTATGCATCTATTTACACTGAAGACTATCTTAATTCTAAACTCCAGGGAAGAAAACCTTAATTTTCTCTTGACGGACTTCACATACAGATTTTATCAATTAACCAATTTAGCTAGCACTCAGAGAACTAATGCAGAACTAATGTATTTCTATTTTTTATTTTTTCTGTGAAATAGCAGGCATATATCCAGCTCTCTGACAAGTGAGGAACTGGGTATAAAAATGTCTTTGAAACTGCAATGCACTATACAAAAATGAGGTTGCATATGCAATTCTAGGCTTTTTACATTGACCATTTGTTCTTCTCTATCTCTGTCTCTACCTACAATAGAACAGTAGTATGTGGTCTCTAGCTTTTTCTTCTCTCAATAGAAGCTTTTCTAAAGTACTTAGCCTTAATCAATAATTTAGTGCACTTATTCCTCTACCCTCTACCTCCCTGAATCCTCTCCTTCTTTAACTTTTAGAAAGTGGTACTTCTAATATTATAATCATCCTTTTCTTAGAATTATTTAGCTATAATGAGGCACAGAAAAGTGAATCAAGCTCCATGTAAGACATTAACCTGTCTACTAGCTAAATTCAAAGAACTATAATTTAATGAATTTGATATTCATTATCAACAAAATGCAATCATATATACAGCAGGTCCTCAAATAACATCATTTTGCTTAATGCCATTTTGTTATATGTTAATAAGAAAATAAAAATTAATTCCTGGCAGGCATTACTGTTCTATGGAGTTTGCATGTTCTCTCCATGACTGCATGGCTTTTTTCAGGTACTCCAGTTTCCTCCCACATCCCAAAGCTGTACACATCAGGTGAACGGGCATGTCTACCTGGTCCCCATCTGAGTAAGTGTGGGTGTTCATGATAGTGCTCTGCAATGGAAGGGACTCCTGCCCACAGTGGGTTTTCTCTTTGCACCATGACCTGTTGGGAGATGTTCTAGCCACCTGTGACCTTAACTGGTATAAGCACATTGGAAAAGAACTCTCTTATTTGTCTTTATTCATATTCCTTAAATGTATGTATAGCTCACATTTATTTCAGTGTTAATATTAGAAGTGTTTTGGCTCTTTATTGAGAAGTTTGGAAATATTTTTTGTGACCAGAAATAAGCCATAGTAACTTAACTCTTGTTTCTATCAATTAGTCTATGGTAAAATAGTTTCCTTATACTCATTTCACTTAGTCAGTTTTCAAGAACTTATCAATGACATTAAGTGAGGACTTTCTGTAGTTCATGTCATAAGCAAAAGAAGTGTTAAAAATCTATCAAGCATGATTTTTGAATACTTTTGAAAACATGCTATTTTTTTATTCATGGATATCTCTCAAAGTCTGTAGGTTTTGATGTAATTTATTTTAATAGCTGCATGCCATAAATATTACAATTCAATAATATTTCTATTGATGTATAATCAAATTATTTACATAGATTTTTAATAACTATATACAGTGATGTAATAAATATTGTTTAATGTAATCCCACTTGATCAAATAGGATCAATTCCAAGATATTATAGGAATCAAAAGGATCGAGTAGCTGCTCACCTGTAATAGATTGTCAAATACATTCTTAACACAAGTTTGAGTAAACCATTTAGTCCTACACCACTCATGGTCAAAGGCCACTCTGGTCTTGCCAGCAAACTCACACATTATACAATTGTTTGCATCTCAGACATGCTGAACTTTAAAACAACGTCAACAAGAACATCAAAATCCACTTTGTTTTTAATCAAAAACTTTAAAATGGTTCCACAGGATACCATCAGTATAAATAGTGACCTTTGTTTTTACTCTCATCTCATTGTTCACTAGGGTAGAAGGTTTAGAAGGGGTCATAGCAACTGTGGCCACGGCCTCTGCCTGGACTGCCAATGTTTAATTTCTCCAGGCCTGCTGCTGATTTATTGGCATTGTCGGTTCCCTGGTGATAAGACACTTTAATTGGTTTCACATATCTAACAACTGTTGATTTTTCCTAACACTGAATGGATTCAGCCACAAACCAGTTATTGCTTGATCCTGAATATCTTGTCTGGTATTTTACATTCTTTTTCTTCCCTTCCTCTCTGCCCTTAATTCCAATGTTTCTTCTTAATCATAGTAATGTTTTAATTGGAAGAGTTGTTAACTCTTTTCTTTGCCAAAGGTTTGGTTCTACAACTTATGCCATCAGTGAATGCAAAAGAGCTTCTTTTTTTCCTTCATCATTAAATTGTTACTGGTGAATAAACACTGAACTATTGATATAATGCCAGCAATATTACTGGGTCCTAATGCACTTCCTTTGATCTGGGTCCTCAAATTGTGTGACAAACCAATATTTCAGCATCCGCATCACTGAAAGAGTACAAAATATGTCACAGAAGCATAAAAATTATTTTGTGTAGAAGTCATTTAAGTTCCTGAAATTTCTTATTTGCCTAAAAACAAGCCTCCCTCCAAAACTCAACTGTTTTAAAGCCCCTCCCTGGAAGTAACCAGGGAAGAAACTGACTCATCACCAGAGATGAGAAGTCACCATACCACATGTAAACAGACATTGTCACATAACCATAGTACCTTCTTCTCCTAAGGGCCCCTTTATCTTTACAAAAAGTTGTTTGATTTCCCTTAAGTGTTCTTTCTCCTATAATCTTCTCCAATTAATTTGGTCTATAAGCCCCAAATTCTAACCAGCCCCTTTGAGTCACGTTTCTTTATAAAATTCCCTATGCACATAATTAAAATCTGCCTTTTCTCTTGCTAACCTGTCTTTCGTCTATTTAATTCACAACCCCCCAAACACTGAACCTAAGAAGATAAAGGAAAAGGTTTTTTTGTCACCGATATTACAAATGCAGAGGAATATAAAGTTGAAACATGTAAAAATGGGATTTTATAGCAGAGGAAATAATAGCTAAAATTAGATTTGCTTTATCCCTTCGGTCTAATTCTATTACATTTCTGACATCCTTCTGAAACGGAATTTTTAAATAAATCTGAGTAGTATAATTAAACAGGAAGAGAATCCAGAATGAATTATTGAAACTTCCAATTTTTCAGTTATGCAAATAAAGGAGAC
Source organism: Micronycteris hirsuta (assembly GCA_004026765.1). NCBI lineage: Eukaryota > Metazoa > Chordata > Mammalia > Chiroptera > Phyllostomidae > Micronycteris > Micronycteris hirsuta. The sequence continues at coordinate 16,301 of PVJI01013510.1, forward strand.
TTATGGCCTAGCTTCTTTTAAGGAATCGAATAGGACAAAGTGACAGCTGCATTGCTCTTTTTCAAATGGAAATTTTTAAGCTGATTTTTCAACAAATATCATATTTGTTTGATTAAGTGCTTCAATTACTCTCCAGAAAATACTCTTGGCAGTACTTATTTCCTTCAAAAATTCCATTTGATTTCACATCTATAGTCTTTTATGAAGGTTTGACCCAAACTAGGAACTAACTAATATGAAGAGACAGTTTTGACTGAGATATACCTAAACTTAGCCCATTGTGGTGGCGATAGTGTTACACTATACACAGCTCCCTTCAAGAAACCCTGCTTAGAGGAGCATAGGCCCTGGCTGTAGTGTTCCTACCAAGGCCACACTCTCCCCAGGCTGTTTCCACCCAATGACAGCATGGCACAGGCACCAAAGCTGGGCTATTCTGCCTGATACACGATTTCTCTGATAGACAATCATTGCTCTGGGCTCCCCATCCACCCGGCTGAGAATTTCTCATAGCTCTCTTGCATTTAAGGCTCTTTTTATCCCATTCTCCTTCCTTTCCTCTCCTTTCTCAGGGACAAGACCTGATTTGCCCTCTGAAAGCTGTTCCTTTCTACTCCTGCTCCCTTATTGGGATGTTTCTCCCAATAAATCTCCTTTGCATCTAGTCCCATCTTCTAGGAGGACCTGAATGGGTTCACCCCACAATTATTGCAAATCCTGAAGTACAGTGGTTCATTTCTTCGTAAAATCAGATGTAGCTTAGGCCAAATATATCTATAATAAAATTTTCATAGAGTAATAATAGGTATCATCCATTTATTAGTATCTTCCATGTGCCAGATACTACAATCAATTTTTTTGTAATGTCAGTTAAGCCTCGCAGCAACCATATAAGTAATATTATCGTATGAGTAAACATTATTTTATAGTGATATATACAAGGAAATATTGTTACTTAGTTAAAAATACTTGAATTTAAATAATCCAATTCTTTCAAATTTCAAAACATATATTATTCTCTACACTACTGCCTTCTGAAAGTAATTAAAATAATAATTACTCTAAATATCAGCTAGTATTATGTACCAGGCAATAGGCTAATAACTTAAAACATGTGCTACCTCATTAAGTTCTCACAATAGCCTCACAAAGTAAATATCATTATTTCCCATTTTACAGATCAGGAAACTGAAGATGAACAAATGAGTAACATATCACACAGTATTATTTTCTAGGATGAACTAAAATGGTTGTTCCACTGTAATAAATGATATGATAACTGTAGATTAAGATTTTAGTGAACAATTAAAGATTAAGATTTAGTCCTGGCTGGTGTAGCTCAGTGGATTGAGCACGGGCTGCGAACCAAAGGGTCGCCAGTTCAATTTCCAGTCAGGGCACATGCCTGGGTTGCAGGCCAGGTCCCCAGTGAGGGCCACGTGAGAGGCAACAACACATTGATGTTTCTCTCCCTCTCTTTCTCCCTCCGTTCCCTTCTGTCTAAAAATAAAATAAATAAAAAATCTTAAAAAACAAAAGATTAAGATTTAGTGGCAATGTCATTTAGATTTTTGCTCCCAGATTCTGTCCTCTTACTTATATTCTAAATATTCTAAGGCCTCGATTAGCTTTCTTGGGCCTTCTGTGTTGAACCTTTAATGCTGTAGGTCAAGAGAACCTTCGACCCATTGTTTAGCCAATGTTACTTTCTAGCCCCAGGGCACTTCATAAATAATAGGTTTTTCTGAAAAACATCTACCTGCAAACAAATCCGGTCTCCTAGAAAATACAGCTCTGAGTGTATGGGTCTACACAGAGCTGATTTTGCTTTTTGCATCGCTTGGAAACCTATTCTATTATGTTCCTTCCAGAGCTGCATATTAACTATTAAGGATGCACCACCATATAACTGTTAATACTTATTTTTCCCTCAGAAACATGCTTGAATTTCCGTTTCCCTCTGATGTAATCACTGTCCATGCCCACCCACCGATAAGATTAAATATTCTTTAACAAGAAAATAATAAATCTGAATAAATGCCCTCCAGAATAAAAAATTACAGTAGAAACAGTAGGAAATTTTTTTTCTGTGTTTGGCTTTTGTGATTACATTTAAGACACAGAAGGAGGGCTGCTCTTGTTCCTCCAAAAGGCTTGTGTGCTCTTCCTGTAAATCTAGCTCTCTGCCCTGCCCTTAGAAAGGCAATAGGTAATGTATGTGGTAGGGGTGGGGAAAAAGAACAACAGTATATTTCAAGACTGAGTGAGGGGGATTGTAAATAAGTGACTGTTAAGCTACATAACATTTTATTTTTTTTTTGTAGGAAGTGGTTGTTTCTTACCAACAAGTAATTGATAGGAAGATGTGAGGTGAGATGAAGGATGAGGGTGACCTTCCAGTTTGAGGAAAGTTGAAAACTATGGAATTGCAAAATAGCCTTGCATGTAATAAGAATGCTGATAAGTGATATCTCTTCAGTTTGGTAATTCTATGTGAGCCTTTTGGCAAATTGTATCACACAGCTCTAAAACAATTAACCCAAAGTTGTTAATTTTTTTATCATACTATTGAAGGAGATGATATCATTCTACAGAAATTTCATTTGAGCAGTTCTTTCTTTTTAATTTTTTAAATCATTTTTATTGTTATTCTATTAGAGTTTTCTCAATTTTCCCCCATTGCCCTCCTCTGCCCATCTCATCCCTGGCTCTCACAGTCAGTTCCCACCCTGTTGTCCATGTCTGCTCCATGTTTCCACACCTGTGCTTCTATTTTATTCATCAGTTTATTTTTCATTAGATTCCACTTATAGGTGAAATCATATGGTATTTGCCTTTCAACACCTGGCTTATTTCACTTAGTATAATGCTCTCCAGTTCCATCCATGCTGTCGCAAAGGGTAGGAGCTCCTTCTTTCTTTCTGCTGGGTCATATTCCATTGTGTAGATGTACCACAATTTTTAATCCATGCATTTACTGATGGGCACTTAGGCTGTTTCTAGCATATGGCTATTGTAAATAATGCTACTATGAACATTGGGGTGCATAAGTTCTTTTGTATTGGTGACTCAATATTCTTAGGGTATATTACCAACAGCAGAATCTCTGGACCAAAAGGCAGTTCCATTTTTAGTTTTTTAAGGAAATTCCATACTTTCAGCAGTGGCCGCAGCAGTCTACATTCCCACCAGCAGTGTACTAGGGTCCCTTTTATCTGCACCCTTGCCAGCATTTGTTGTTTGTTGATATATTAATGATGGTCATTCTGAGAGGCATGAGGTGATATCTCATAGTGGGTTCAATCTGCATCTCTCTGATGGCTAGTGATGTTGAACATCTTCATATGTCTATGGGCCATCTGTATGTCCTTGGGAAAGCATCTATTCAAATCTTTTGGCCATTTTTTTCTTTGGATTGTTTGTCTTCCTGGTGCTGAGTCATATGAGTTCTTTATACATTTTTGGAGATCAAACCCTTGTCTGATGTATAATTGGCAAATATGTTCTTCCATACAGTTGGTTCACATTCATTTTGATGATGGTTTCTTTAGCTGGGCAGAAACTTTTTAGTTTGGGTAGTCCCATTTGATTATTTTTTTCCTTTACTTTCCTTGTTCTAGGACATATATCAGCAAAAATATTGCTATGAGGGATATCTGAAATTTTCCTGCCTATATTTCCTCTAGGATTTTTACGGTATCACAACTTATATTTAAGTTTTTATCCATCTTGAGTTTATTTTTGTGTAAGGTGTAAGTTGGTGGTCTAGTTACATATTTTTTTGCATGTACCAATTCAGTTCTACCAGCACCATTTTTTATTTTGTTTTTTTTTAAATTTTGTATAATTTATTTTTAATTGTTCAAGTACAGTTTTCTACATTTCCCTCACCCCAGCCCAACCCCCCAGCCCTCCCACCACCCTCCTGTTTCCCCACACCCCCGTTATTGTCCATGTGTCCTCTATAATTGCTTCTGCAAACCCTTCACACTTTTCTCCTAAAATTCCCTCCCCTCTCCCCACTGGTCACCGTCAGCCAGCGCTCAGTTTCAGTGTCTTTGGTTATATTTTGCTTGTTTGTTTATTTTGTTGATTAGAGTCCTGTTAAAGGTGAGATCATATGGTATTTGTCTTTCACCACCTGGCTTATTTTACTTAGCATAATGCTTTCCAGATCCATCCATGATGTAGCAAAGGGTAGGAGCTCCTTCTTTCTTTCTGCTGCATAGAATTTCATTGTCTCAATGTACCATAGGTTTTTGATCCATTCTTTTTTCTTTTTTTTAATATTTTTAAAATTACTTTATACTTTATTTTTCTTCAATTACAGTTGTCTGCATTTTCTCCCCTCTCCTCTTCCCCACTCCACCCAACCCCACCTCCCTCCATTGCTTCCACCCTCCCCCTTAGTTTTGTCCATGTGTCCTTTGTAGTAGTTCCTGAAAACCCTTCTCTCCACAATCCCCTCTCCTCTCCCCTCTGGCTATTGTTAGATTGTTCTTAATATTAGTGGCTCTGTTATAATTTTCTAGCTTTTTCTTTTGTTGCTTATGTTCCAGTTAAAGGTGAGATCATATGGTATTTGTCCCTCATTGCCTGGCTTATTTTGCTTAGCATAATGCTCTCCAGTTCCATCCATGCTGTAGCAAAGGATATAAGATCCTTCTTTCTCTCTGCTGCACAGAATTCCATTGTGTAAATGTACCATAGTTTCTTGATCTACTTATTTGCTGATGGGAACTTGGGTTGCTTACAGCACTTGGCTATAGTAAATCGTGCTGCTATGAACATTGGAGTGCATAGGTTATTTTGGATTGGTGTTTGAGGGCTCTTAGGGTATAATCCCAGCAGTGGAATGACTGGGTCAAAAGGCAGTTCCATTTTTAGTTTTCTGAGGAAGTTCCATACTCTCTTCCATAGTGGCTGCACCAGTCTGCATTCCCACCAACAATGCACTAGGGTTCCCTTTTCTCTGCATTATCTCCAATACTTGTTTATTGATTTGTTTATGATGGCCATTTTGACTGGTGTGAAGTGGTATCTTATTGTGGTATTAATTTTCATCTCTCTGATGGCCAACAATGATGGCCATCTTTTCATAAGCCTCTGGGCCCTATGTATGTCCTCCTTGAAGAAGTGTCTGTTCAAGTCCTATGCCCATTTTTTAATTGGGTTTTTTTGTCTTCTTGGAGTGGAGTCGTATGAGTTCTTTATATATTTTGGAGATCAAACCCTTGTCTCAGGTATCATTGGCAAATATGTTTTCCCATACCGTTGGTTTGCTTTTCATTTTAATACTGTTTTCTTTAGCCGTGCAGAAGCTTTTTAACTTGATGCAGTTCCATTTGTTTATTCTTTCCTTTACATCCCTTGCTCTAGGGGACATGTCAGTGAAGATGTTGTTGCGGGGAATGCCTGAGATTTTTCTACTGATGTTTTCCTTTAGGACTTTTATGGTGTCACAACTTATATTTAAGTCTTTCATCCACCTTGAATTTATTTTTGTGTATGGTGTAAGTTGGTGCTCAAGTTTCAATTTTTTGCATGTAGCTGCCCAGATTGCCCAACACCATTTGTTGAAGAGGCTATCTTTGCTCCATTTCATGCTGCTGCTCCCTTTGTGGAAAATTAATTGGCCATAGAGACTTGAGTTTATTTATGGGCTCTCTATTCTGTTCCATTGGTCTATCTGTCTGTTTTTATGCCAGGACAAGGCTGTTTTGATTACATGGTCTTGTAGTACAGTTTGATATCAGGTATTATGATCCCTCCTACTTTGCTCTTCTTTCTCAAAATTGCAGCAGATATTCGGGGTCATTTATGGTTCCATAGAAATTTTTGAAGTGTTTGTTCTACATCTGTGAAATACGCCATTGGTACTTTGATAGGGATTGCATTGAATCTATACATTGTTTTGGGTAGTATCGACATTTTGATGATGTCGATTCTTCTGATCCACGAGCATGATTTATTTTATTTTTTTTGCATTTAAATATTATTTATTACATACATAATTTGTAGTTGCTACAATTTTTTCATCAAATCTCCATTTTTTATATGAACATGAACTTGCCATAATATAATGCACTTAGATGTAAATATACAAATTTATGCTTCAATTCCAAAAATCATGTCTCATGAGCCCCTTTAAAAACATAAAAAGAGCACTAACAACTACTTTCTAATCGTAGTCTGTTTTAGAATTCTGCTTCACTTTAGTTGAATAAATTAACCTGGCTCTAGTGCTGAATGATTGTGATGCTGATTTTCCCAGCTTTACAAACACTGTAAAGGACACATGGACAGAACTAAGGGGTAGGAAGGAGGCTGGGAAGGAGGGGGGCTGGAGGGGAAGAGAGGAGGGGAGGGGAGAGGATGCAACTAACTGTAATTGAACAAAAATAAAATTAAAAAATATTTAAAAAGAAGAGAAACATGAGCATGGTTTATGTTTCCATTTGTTTGTGTCTTCCATGATTTCTTTCTTCAGTGTTGTGTAGTTTTCTGAGTACAGGTTTTTTACCTCCTTGGTGGGGATTATTCCTAGGTATTTTATTTCTTATTTGTTGCTATATGAAATGGGATTTTTTCCCTGATTTCTGCTTCGAATGTTTCATTTTTGGTGTACAAAAATGCCTTTGATTTCTGGATATTGACTTTGTATCCCGCTGGTATACCAAATTCATTTATTAGGTTCAGTTGTTTTTTGGCTGAGTCTACAGGATTTCTATGTCATTTCCATCATGCTATCTGCAAACAATGACAGTTTTGGTTCCTCCTTTCCAATGTAGATGCCTTTTTTAATAATTACTTTATTGTTGTTCAATTACAGTTATTTGCCACGTCTCCCCTCCCCTCCTCCCTTCCCCTTCAACCCCACCACCCTCCCCAGTATCCCTCCCCCCCTTAGTTCTGTCCATGTGTCCTCTACAGTGATTCCTGAAAACCCTTATCCCCATTGTCCCCTCCCCCCACCCCCTGGCTATTGTCAGACTGTTCTTAATTTCAGTGTCTCTGGTTATGTTTTGCTTGCTTTCGGCTTTTGTTGATTATGATCCAGTTAAAGGTGAGATCATATGGTATTTGTCCCTCACCTCCTGGCTTACTTCACTAAGCATAATGCTTTCCAGTTCCATCCATGCTGTTGCGAACGGTATAAGCTCCTTCTTCCTTTCTGCTGCGTAGAATTCCATTGTGCAAATGTACCATAGTTTCTTGATCCATTCATTTGTAGATGAGCACTTAGGTTGTTTCCAGCACTTGGCTATTGTGAACTGTGCTGCTATGAAAATTGGAGTGCATAGGTTCTTTTGAATTGGTTTTTCAGGATCCTTAGGGTGTACTCCCAGTAGTGGAATTGCTGGGTCAAAAGGCACTTCCATTTTCATTTTTCTGAGGAAGTTCCATACTGTTTTCCACAATGGCTGCACCGGTCTGCATTCCCACCAACAATGCACTACGGTCCCCTTTTCTCCACATCCCCTCCAACAGTTATCTGTTGCTTTGTTGATGATGGCCATTCTGACTAGTGTGAGGTGATATCTCTTCGTGATTTTAATTTGCATCTCTCTGATGGCTAATGATGTTGAGCATCTTTTCATATGACTCTGGGCCCACTGTATGTCCTTTTTCGAGAAGTGTCTCTTCATGTTTTTGCACATTTTTTCATTGTTTTTTTTATCTTCTTGGAGTGAAGTCGTATGAGTTCTTTATATATTTTAGAGATCAGACCCTTGTCTGAAGTATCATTGGCAAATATGTTTTCCCATACGGTTGGTTCCCTTTTTATTTTAATACTATTTTCTTTAGGCCCACAGAAGCTCTTTATTTTGATAAGGTCCCATTTATTTATTCTTTCCTTTATCTCCGGAGCTGTAGTGGACATATCATTGAAGACGTTGCTGCGTGGAATGTCTGAGATTTTCCTACTGATGTTTTCCTCTAGAACTTTTATGGTGTCACGAGTTACATTTAAGTCTTTTATCCACCTTGAATTTATCTTTGTGTATGGTGTAAGTTGTTGCTCGAGTTTCATTTTTTTGCAGGTAGCCGTCCAGATTGCCCAACAACATTTGTTGAAGAGGCTATTTTTATTCGATTTTATGTTTCTGTCCCCTTTGTGGAAGATTAATTGGCCATAGAGTATTGAGTTTATTTCTGCGCTCTCTATTCTGTTCCATTGGTCTATCTGTCTGTTTTTATGCCAGTACCAAGCTGTTTTGATTACAGTGGCCCTGTAATATAGCGTGATATCAGGAATTGTGATCCCTCCTGCTTCGCTCTTCTTTCTCAAAATTGCAGCAGGTATTCGGGTTCGTTTATGGTTCCATATAAATTTTTGAAGTGTTTGTTCTATATCCGTGAAATATGCCATTGGTACTTTGATAGAGATTGCATTGAATCTGTAAATTGCTTTTGGAAGTATGGACATTTTGATGATGTTGATTCTTCCAATCCACGAGCATGGTATATGTTTCCATTAGTTTGTGTCTTCCATGATTCCTCTCTTCAGTGTTGTGTAGTTTTCTGAGTACAGGTATTTTACCTCCTTGGTTAGGTTTATTACCAGTATTTTATTTATTTATTTTTTTGTTGCTATATCAAATGGGATTTTTTTCCTGATTTCTGTTTCTGCTGTTTCACTGTTGGTATACAAAAATGTCTTTGATTTCTGGATATTGACTTGCTATCCTGCTGTTTTTCCAAATTCAATTATTAGATCGAGTAGCTTTTTGGTGGAGTCTATAGGATTTTCTAAGTACACTATTATGTCGTCTGCAAACAACGACAGTTTTGTTTCCTCCTTTCCAATTTGGATGCCTTCTACTTCCTTTTCTTGTCTGATTGCTATGGCCAAAACTTCCAGTACTATGTTGAATAGAAGTGGTGATAGTGGGCAACCTTGTCTTGTTCCTGATCTTAGTGGGAAAGATTTTAGTTTTTGTCCATTGAGTGTAATGTTAGCTGTAGGTTTCTCATATATGGCCTTTATTATGTTGACGAATGCTTTCTCTATTCCCACTTTGCTAAGTGTCTTAACCATAAATGGATGCAGTACCTTTTCGAATGCTTTTTCTGCATCTATTGATATGATTATGTGATTTTTGTCTTTGGTTTGGTTTATGTGATGTATTATGTTTATTGTTTTGTCAATTTTGTACCATCCTTGCATCCCTAGGATGAAACCCACTTGGTCTTGGTGAATTATCTTTTTGATGTATTGCTGGATGCATTTAGCTAATATTTTATTGAGAATCTTAGCGTCAATGTTCATCAGTGATATTGGCCTTAAGTTTTCTTTCTTTGTTGTGTCTTTTTCTGGTTTCGGGATTAGGATGAGGCTGGCATCATAAAAAGAGTTTGGGAGTCTTCCATCATTTTGGATTTTTCGGAATAGTCTATGAAGGATAGGTGTTAGTTCTTCCTTAAATGCTTTGTAGAATTCTCCTGTGAAACCATGTGGTCCAGGGCTTTTGTGTGTTGGAAGTTTTTTGATTACTGATTTAATTTCATCCACTGTTATTGGTTGGTTCAGGCTTTCTGTTTCTTTCTTATTGAGTTTTGGAAGATTATATTTTTCTAATATTTTGTCCATTTCTCCTAGGTTTTCATATTTCTTGGCGTACAGTTCTTCATAGTAGTGTCTTATAATCCTGTGTATTTCTGTGGCATCAGTTGTACTATCTCCTCTTTCATTTCTGATTGAGTTTATTTGGGTCCTCTCTCTTTTTTTCTTGATGAGCCTGCTTAAAGGCTTGTCGATTTTGTTTATCTTTTCAAAGAACCAGCTCCTGGATTCATTGATCCTTAGAATTGTCCTTTAGTCTCTATGTCATTTAATTCTGATCTGATCTTGGTTATTTCCTTCCTTCTACTTGCTCTGGGTTGTCTTTGTTGTTGTTCCTTGAGTTCTTGTAGGCATAGGGTTAGGTTGTTTGTGTGAACTGTTTCTGTTTTTTATAGGTAGGCCTGTATCGCTATGAACTTCCCTCTCAGGACTGCCTTCGCTGTGTCCCATAAGTTTTGGGTTGTTGTCAGTTCATTTTCATTTGTTTCAAGGAACTTTTTGATTTCTTCCCTAATCTCGTACTTGACCCACTCATTGTTTAATAGCATGCTATTCAATGGCCATGATTTTGAGTGTTTTGGGTTTTTTTCCTTTGGGTTTGTTTCTAATTTCAGACCCTTGTAGTCAGAGAAAATACTTGGTATGATTTCAATTTTCTTGAATTTGTTGAGACTTGTGTTTTGTCCTATCATATGGTCTATTTTTGGATTTGGTCCGTTTGCATTTGAAAAAAAAATGTGTATTTAGCTTCTTTAGGGCGAAGGGCCCTATATATATCAGTTAAGTCCATTTCTTCTAGGGCATTGTTCAATGCCACAATGTCTTTGCTGATATTTTGTTTGGAGGATCTGTCCATTTTTGACAGTGAGGTATTGAAGTCCCCTACTATAAATATGTTGCTATCAATGTCTTTCTTGAAGTCCTCCAAGATTTTCTTTATGTATTTGGGTGTTCCTGTGTTTGGTGCATATATATTTACAATATTTATGTCTTCTTGGTGGAATCTTCCCTTGAGTATTATAAAGTGTCCTTCTGGATCTCTCTTTATGGCCCTTTTTTTGAAGTCTATTTCGTCAGATATGAGGATTGCTACCCCAGCTCTTTTTTCTTGTCCATTTCCTTGGAAAACTTGTTTCGAGCCCTTCACTTTCAGTTTGTGTAAGTCTCTTTTCCTGAGTTGGGTCTCTTGTAGGCAGCATATGTGCGGGTCCTGCTTTCTCATCCACTCCGCTATTCTATGTCTTTTAATTGGAGCATTTAATCCATTTAAGTTTAAGGTTATTATTGATAGGTACTTATTCATTGCCATTTTTTTTGTACCTGTGTTCCTCACTCTCTCTCTTCCCCTCCTTTCCTTAAACCAGTCCCTTTAGCATCTCTTGCAGAGCTGGTTTGGAGGTGCTATATTCTTTTG
>PVJI01013510.1:27382-47610 GCA_004026765.1 Micronycteris hirsuta
TCTGGGAAGCTCCTTATTTGGCCATCTATCTTGATTGAGAGCCTTGCTGGGTAGAGTAGTCTTGGTTGCAGGCCTCTGGTTCTCATTACTTGGAATATTTCTTGCCATTCCCTTCTGGCTTGGAGTGTTTCCATTGAGAAGTCAGCTGCTAACCTTATCGGGGCTCCCTTGTATGTTACTTCCTGTTTCTGCCTCGCTGCCTTTAGGATTCTATCTTTGTTGGGATTTGCCATTTTAATGATGATGTGTCTTGAAGTGGGCCTGTTAGGGTTCCTTTTGATTGGCACTCTCAGTATTTCCTGCATTTGTGTGGCTTTTTCACTCATCAGATTAGGGAAGTTTTCCATCATTACTTTTTCGAACGGATTTTCCATCCCTTGCTGCTCTTCCTCTCCTTCTGGTATCCCTATTATATGAATATTAGTACGTTTCATGTTGTCCTGCATTTCCCTTAATCCCTCGTCATTCTTTCTGAGTCTCTTTTCCGGTTCTTGCTCTTTTTGGGTTCTTTTTTCAACCTTGTCCTCCAGCTCACTGATCTGAATCTCTGCCTCATCAAGCCTGCTTTTGATTACTTCTATTGTGTTCTTCAGTTCAGATATTGTATTCTTCATTTCCTCTTGGCCCTTGTGAATAGTTTCTATTTCCTTTTTCATGTTGACATAGTTTGCAGTGAGTTCATTATAGTTTCCCTGTAGTTTCTGGTAGTTTTCTGTGAGCTCATCAAGCTTCTTGAGTTTCTTGAGCTGCCTGATAACATATGCATTGAACTCAATATCTGATAGTTGGCTTGCCTCTGTTTAATTTATCATTCTTTCTGGGGCTTCCTCCTTTCCTTTCATTTGGGGATTATTTCTTTGTCTTCCCATTGTTTGTGGGATTCTTCTTGCTAGCCTCTGATTCTTAAATTGATCTGTCAAGTTCTCTGGAGCAGCTAAGTTAATTTTGTGTCACTGCCTCTTTTTGGGGGGGCTTACTCTTGTCTGTGCCCCACTCTATTCTCTTCACAATTCCAGGTTTTAATGTCTCACCTGTGGATAAAGAAGAGAGGGGAAGGAGAAAAAGAAGGAAAGGAAAGCAAAAGAAAATGAAAAAGAAAGATAAAGAAAAAATAATACTAAAATAACATAAAATAAAAAAATAAGAAAAAATAAGAAAAAGAAGAGAAAACTAGGAATACTAAATGAAGGAAAGGTAGAAGGAGTTAAAAAATATAGAAGGACAGATAGGAAGAAGGGTGCGGGAAAACAAACAAAGAAACAAAGAGAAAACAAAATAAAGAAGAAGAAAAAAAAAGAAACCAAAAGGTTGGCTTTAACAGCATCAGGCCAAGGCTGCTCCTGTCCTTCTGTCAGGGACAGGCTGGGAAGATATCAGGTTTCTTTTTCTTTCTTCCTGAGCTGTGCTCTTAGCTGCTGTCCTGCCTCCAGCCAAGTTGCTAGGAATTCGCAGCACCTCTTCTGGTCTGCCTGACTCCCACACTGAGTCAGAGTTAGTGAGGTCTGTGTCTCCTCTCAGTGGGGCTCAATGGCGCTCCTCTGTTTTTCTCCAAGGGAGGGAGTCTGCACCGCAGGTCTCTGATCACAGTGGCTGGGTTGTGTCTCAGGTCCTCCAGGAGTGAGTTCCGTGCCCCTGTATTCATTGACCGGTTTTGTCTCTGGATTTGGCGCTTGCAAGCCACCGGCCTGGGACTCCAGTCGGGCACAACCCCCAGCCGCCCCTGATTGGATTCGCAAGGTGGGCTCGGTCCCGGAGCCCTGGGCTTTGGGTCTCCCATTCAGTTCAATCTCCAATTCCTCCCACTGGGATCGCCAGCCGCTGCAGATCAGTCCCCACATAGGCATCGACCTCCGGCCTGCTGGGGACCAAGTCTCTCCCAACAGACGCCCGTGCCTGCTTTGGCTACTCACACACCCCAATCCAGCTCCTTCCCACGAATACTGGAACAGACTGGGAAGCTGCTGCGACTGGATCTGCAGACCTCCCGGCTCCCCGCGAGTCCCGAGGGACCCCTTCACTCCGCAGCAGACTCGCTACCGTCTGATCTTTCAGTTTTATGTGCAATCCTGGTCTCCAATCTTCCCACTGGAATACAGCTGGGCGATCCCTCCGCTCCTCAGAAAATTGGCCAGATATCCCACCAGTGGGCTGGAGGAAGCCGATCCCACTCCCTCCTACTCCGCCGCCATCTTTTTCCTATCTTCTAGATGCCTTTTATTTCTTTTTCTTGTCTGATTGCTGTGACTAGGACTTTCAATACTATATTGAATAGAAGTGGTGATAGTGAACAACCTTGTCTTGTTCCTGATCTTAGTGGGAAAGATTTTAGTTTTTGCCCATTGATTATGATGTTGGCTGAAGGTCTCTTTGATCCATTCTTTTACCGATGGGCACCTATGTTGCTTCCAGCACTTGGCTATTGTAAATTGTGCTGCTATGAACATTGGGGTGCATAGGTTCTTTTGGACTGGTGCTTAGGATTCTTAGGGTATAATCCCAGCAGTGGAATTGCTGGGTCAAAAGGCAGTTCCATTTTTAGTTTTCGGAGGAAGTTCCATACTCTTTTTCATAGTGGTTTCACCAGTCCGCAATCCCACCAACAGTGTACTAGGGTTCCCTTTTCTTGACAACACCTGCAGCATTTATCTGTTGCTTTGCTTATGATAGTCACTCTGACCAGTTTGAGATGGTATCTCATTGTGGTTTTAATTTGCACCTCTATGATGGCCAGTAATGATGGCCATCTTTTCATATGCCTCTGGGCCCTCTGTATGTCATCTTTGGTGAAATGTCTGTTCAAGCCTTTTGCCCATTTTTTTAATTGTGGTTTTCGTCTTCCTGGAGTGGAGTCGTGTGAGTTCTTTATATATTTTGGAGATCAACACCTTGTCCGAGGTATCACTGCCAAATATGTTTTCCCATACAGTTGGTTTTCATTTTATTTTAATACCGTTTTCTTTAGCCCTGAAGAAGGTTTTAATTTAGATGAGATCCCATTTGTTTATTCTTTCCTTTATGTCCCTTGCTCTAGGGGACATATCAGTGAAAATACTGCTGCATGAAATATCTGAGATTTTCTTGGTTATGTGCTCCTCTAGGACTTTAATGGTGTCAGAACTTATATCTAAATCTTTTATCCACCTTGAATTTAGTTTTGTGTATGGTGTAAGTTGGTGCTCATATTTCATTTTTTTTGCATGTAGCTATCCAGCTGTCCCAGCACCATTTGTTGAAGAGGCAATTTTTACTCCATTTTCTGCTTCTGCCCCCTTTGTTGAAAATTAATTGGCTATAGAAACGTGGGTTTATTTCTGGGCTCTCTAATCTGTTCCATTGGTTTATCTGTCTGTTTTTATGCCAGTACCAAGCTGTTTTGATTACAATGGCCTTGTAATACAGTTTGATATCAGGTATTGTGATCCCTCCTGATTTGTTCTTCTTTCTCAAAATTGCAGCAGATATTCAGGGTTCTTTATGGTTCCATATAAATTTTTGAAGTGTTTGTTCTGTATCTGTGAAATATGCCATTGGTACTTTGATAGGGATTGCATTGAATCTATAAATTGCTTTGGGTAGTATGGACATTTTGATGATGTTGATTCTTCCAATCCATGAACATGATATATGTTTCCATTTGTTTGTGTCTTCAATGATTTCTTTCTTCAGTGTTGTGTAGTTTTCTGAGTACAGGTCTTTTACCTCCTTGGTGAGGTTTATTCCCAGGTATTTTTTTTTGTTTGTTTCTATATCAAAAGGGATTTTTCTCCTGATTTCTCTTTCTGCTGTTTCACTGTTGGCATACAAGAATGCCTTTGATTTCCGGATATTGACTTTGTATCCTGCTGGTTTGCCAAATTCATTTATTAGGTTCAGTAGGTTTTTGGTGGAGTCTATAAGATTTTCTGTCATTTCTATCATGTCATCTGCAAACATGACAGTTTTGGTTCCTCCTTTACAATTTGAATGACTTTTATCTCTTTTTCTTGTCTGATTGCTGTGACTAGGACTTCCAATACTATGTTGAATAGTAGTGATGAAAGCAGGCATCCATATCTTGTTCCTGATCTTAGTGGGAAAGATTTTAGTTTTTGTCCATTGAGTATGATGTTGGCTGAAGGTCTCTCATGTATGGCTTTTATTATGTGAAGAAATGCTCCCTCTATTCCCACTTTGATGAATATTTTTATCATAAATCAGTGCTGTACCTTATCAAATCCTTTTTCTGAATCTATTGATGTGGTCATGTGATTTTTGTCTTTGGTTTTGTTTATTCCAGCACCATCTATTGAAGAGACTATTTTTACTCCATTGTACGCTCAGGCCTCCTTTGTCAAATATTAACTGAATTTAGAGGCTTGGGTTTATTTCAGGGCTCTCTATTGTGTCTTATTGATATATGTGTTTTTTCTTATGCCAGTACCAGACTGTTTTGATTACATTTCCTTTGTAGTATAGTTTGATATCAGGTGTTGTGAGTCCTTCTACTTTTTTCTTCATTCTTAAGATTGCTTAGGCTATTGGCGTCTTTTTTGGTTTTGTATACAGTTTTTGGAAGATTTCAAGAAACATAATGACATCAACACAGTTATCATAAGGGATTTTTCACACCCCACTGTCAACAATAGATAGGCATTTCAAATAAAGAATCAGCAAGGATATTGTGACACTGAATGACACTCTAAATTAACTGAAGTTAATTGATATAAACACAATCTTTCACCCCAAAAACAACATGTACATTCTTTTTTTATTTATTTATATATTTTTTTAATTTTTCTAAGATTTTTTAAATTTATTTTCAGAGAGAGGAGAAGGGAGGAAGAAAGAACAATGTATGGTTGCCTCTCACATGGCCCTCATTGGGGACCTGGCGTGCAACCCAGGCATGTGCCCCAACTGGGAATCGAACCAGGACCCTCTGGTTCCCAGCCCGCGCTCAATCCACTGAGCTACACCAGCCAGGCTATTTTTTAACTTTATTGTTGTTGAATTACAGTTGTTTGCATACTCTCCCCTCCCCTCCCCCTCCAATCCCACCTCCCTTCCCTGCCTCCTTTCCCACCCTTGGTTCTGTCCATATGTCCTCTATAGTGGTTCCTGAAAACCCTTCTCCCACTGTCCCTCACCCGTCCCACCTGGCCATTGTTAGAAAGTTCTTAATTTCAACGTCTCCAGTTAAGTTTTGCTTGCTTTTTGCTATTGTTGTTTATGTTCCGTTTAAAGGTGAGATCATATGGTATTTGTCCCTCACTGCCTGGCTTACTTCACTTAACATAATTCTCTCCAGTTCCATCCATGCTGTTGCAAAGGGTATAAGCTCCTTCTTCCTTTCTGCTGCGTAGAATTCCATTGTGTAAATGTACCATAGTTTCTTGATCCATTCATTTGTAGAGGGGCACTTAGGTTGTTTCCAGCACTTAGCTATTGAGAATTGTGCTGCTACAAACATAGGAGTGCAAAGGTTCTTTTGAATTCGTTTTTCAGGGTTCTTAGGGTATAATCCCAGAAGTGGGATTGCTGGGTCAAAAGGCAGTTCAATTTTTAGTTTTCTGAGGTAATTCCAAACTGTTTTCCACAGTGGCTGCACCAGTCTGCATTCCCACCAACAGTGCAGTAGGGTTCCCTTTTCTCCACATCCCCTCCAACAGTTATCTGTTGCTTTGTTGATGATGGCCATTCTGACTGGTGTGAGGTGGTATCTCATCGTGGTTTTAACTTCCATCTCTCTGATGGCTAGTGATGTTGAGCATCTTTTCTTATGTCTCTGGGCCCTCTGTATGTCCTCTTTTGAGAAGCATCTGTTCATGTCTTTTACCCATTTTTAATTGGGTTTTTTGTCTTCCTGGAGTGGAGTCGTATGAGTTCTTTATATATTTTGGAGATCAAACCCTTGTCTGAGGTATCATTGGCAAATATGTTTTCCCAAATGGTTGGTTCTCTTTTTATGTTAATACTGTTTTCTTTAGCCCCACAGAAGCTCTTTATTTTGATCAGGTCCCATTTGTTTATTCTTTCCTTATCTCCCGAGCTCTAGGGGACATATCATGGAAGATGTTGCTGCGTGGAATGTCTGAGATTTTCCTACCGATGTTTTCCTCTAAGACTTTTATGGTGTCACGACTTACATTTAAGTCTTTTATCCACCTTGAATTTATTTTTGTGTATGATGTAAGTTGGTACTCGAGTTTCATTTTTTTGCATGTAGCCGTCCAGATTTCCCAACACCATTTCTTGAAGATGCTATTTTTATTCCATTTCACGCTTCTGCCCCCTTTGTCAAAGATTAATTGCCCATAGAGACTTGGGTTTATTTCTGGGCTCTTTATTCTGTTCCATTGGTCTATATGTCTGTTTTCATGCCAGTACTAAGCTGTTTGATTACAGTGGCCTTGTAATACAATTTGATATCAGGAATTGTAATACCTCCTGCTTTGCTCTTCTTTCTCAAAATTGCAGAAGATATTCAGGGTCATTTATGGTTACATATAAATTTTTAAAGTGTTTGTTCTATATCCGTTCTATGTCAGTGGTACTTTGATAGGGATTGCATTGAATCTATAAATTGCTTTGGGGAGTATGGACATTTTGATGATGTTGATTCTTCCAATCCATGAGCATGGTATATGTTTCCATTTATTTGTGTCTTCCATGATTTCTCTCTTCAGTGTTGTGTAGTTTTCTGAGTACAGGTCTTTTACCTCCTTGGTTAGGTTTATTCCCAGGTATTACATTATTTTTGTTGCTATATCAAATGGGATTTTTCCCTGATTGCTGTTTCTCCTGTTTCAATGTTGGTATACAAAAGTGCCTTTGATTTCTGGATGTTGACTTTGTAACCCACTGTTTTGCTGAATTCAATTATTAGGTCGAGTAGTTTTTTGGCGGACTCTATAGGATTTTCTAAGTACACTGTCATGTCATCTGCAAACAATGACAGTTTTGATTCCTCCTTTCCAATTTGGATGCCTTTTATTTCCTTTTCTTGTGTGATTGCTGTGCCTAAGACTTCCACTACTATGTTGAATAGAATTGGTCATAGTGGACAACCTTGTCTTGTTCCTGATCTTAGTGGAAAAGATTTTAGGTTTTGTCCATTGAGTATAATGTTGGCTGTAGGTTTCTCATATATGGCCTTTATTATGTTGAGGAATGCTCCCTCTATTCCCACTTTGCTAAGTGTTTTTATCATAAATGGATGCTGTACCCTGTCGAATGCTTTTTCTGCATTTATTGATATGATCATGTGATTTTTTTCTTTGCTTTTGTTTATGTGATGTATTTCGTTTATTTTTTTCTGAATATTGTACCATCCTTGCATCCCTGGGATGAATCCCACTTGGTCATGGTGTATGATCTTTTTAATGTTTCGCTGGATGTGGTTTGCTAATATTTTTTTGATGATTTAGCATCAATGTTCATCAGTGATATTGGCCGGAAGTTTTCTTTCTTTGTTATGTCTTTTTCTGGTTTTGGGATTAGGATGATGCTGGCTTCATACAAAGACTTTGGGAGTCTTCCATCATTTTGGGTTTTTTGGAATCGTCTGTGAAGGATAGGGGTTAGCTCTTCCTTAAATATTTTGTAGAATTCTCCTCTGAAACCATCTGGTCCACGGCTTTTGTTTGTTGAGCGTTTTTTGAATATTGCTTTAATTTCATCCGCTGTTATTGGTTGTTTCAGGCTTTTTGCTTCTTCTTTATTGAGTCTTGGAAGATTATATTTTTCTAGAAATACGTCCATTTCTCCTAGGTTTTCATATTTCTTGGCATACACTTCTTCATAGTAGTCACTAAGAATCCTTTGTATTTCTCTAGCATCAGTTGTAATATCTCCGCTTTCATTTCTGATTGAGTTTATTTGGGTCTTCTCTCTTTTTTTGTTGATGAGCCTGCTTAAAGGCTTGTCAATTTTGTTTATCTTTTCAAAGAACCAGCTCCTGGATGCATTGATGCTTAGGATTGTCCCTTTATTCTCTATGTCATTTATATCGGCTCTGATCTTGGTTATTTCCTTCCTTCTACTTGCTCTCGGTTGTCTTTGTTGTTGTACCTCGAGTTGTTGTAGGCATAGGGTTAGGCTGTTTGTGTGAACTGTTTCTATTTTTTTTTTAGGTAGGCCTGTATCGCTATGAACTTCCCTATCAGGACTGCCATTGCTGTGTCCCACAAGTTTTGTGTTGTTGTCAGTTCAGTCTCATTTGTTTCAAGGAACTTTTTGATTTCTTCCTTAATCTCGTCCTTGACCCATTCATTGTTTAATAGCATGCTATTCAATCTCCATGATTTTGTGTGTTTGGAGGGTTTTTCCTTTGGGTTGGTTTCTCATTTCAGACACTTGTGGTCAGAGAAAATACTTTGTATGCTTTCAATTTTCTTGAATTTCTTGTTTTGTGTCCTTTCATGTGGTCTATTTTTGAAAATGTTCCATGTGCATTTGAAAAGAATGTGTATTTAGTTTCTTTGGGGTGAAAGGCTCTATATATATCAGTTAAGTCCATTTCATCTAGAGTATTGTTCAATGCCACAATATCTTTGCTGATATTTTGTTTGTAAGATCTCTCCATTTTTGACAGTGGGGTTTTGAAGTCCCCTACTATAATTGTGTTGCTCTCAATATCTTTCTTGAAGTCCTCCAAGATTTTCTTTATGTATTCGGGTGTTCCTGTGTTGGGCGCGTATATATTTACAATGTTTATGTCTTCTTGGTGCATTCTTCTCTTGAGTATTATGAAATGTTCTTCTGGGTCTCTCTTTTAGGCCCTTTTTTTGAAGCTTATTTTGTCAGATATGAGTATTGCTACCCCAGCTTTTTTTCCCTGTCCATTTGCTTGGAAAACTTGTTCCCAGCCCTTCAGTTTCAGTCTGTGTAACTCTTTTGTCCTGAGTTGGGTCTCTTGTAGGTAGCATATGTGTGGATTTTGCTTTCTTATCCATTCGCTAGTCTATATCTTTTGATTGGAGTACTTAATCCATTTAAATTTAAGGTTATTATCGATAAGTATTTATTCATTGCCATTTTTTTGTATCTGTGTTCCTTTCTCTCTCTCTTTTCCTTCCTTTCCTTAAATCAGTCCCTTTAGCATCTTTTGCAGAACTGGTTTGGTGGTGGTGTATTCTTTTAGACTTCTTTTGTCTGGGAAGCTCCTTATTTTGCCATCTATCTTAATTGAGTGCCTTGCTGGGTACAGTAGCCTTGGTTGCAGGCCTCTGGTTCTCATTACTTGGAACATTTCTTTCCATTCTCTTCTGGCTTGGAGTGTTTTTGTTGAGAAGTCAGCTGCTAACCTAATCGGGGCTCCCTTGTATGTTACTTCCTGTCTCTGTCTCGCTGCCTTTAGGATTCTCTCTTCGTCTTGGAATTTTGCCATTTTAATTATGATGTTTCTTGAAGTGGGCCTGTTAGGGTTACTTTTGATTGGGACTGTCTGCATTTCTTGGATTTGTGTGACTTTTTCTCTCATCAGAATAAGGAAGTTTTCCATCATTAGTTTTTCAAACACGTTTTCTATCCCTTGCTCTGCTTCTTCTCCTTCTGGTATCCCTATTAAATGAATATTATTATGTTTCATGTTTTCCTGCATTTCCCTTAATACCTCTTCATTCTTTCTGAGTCTCTTTTCCTGTTCCTGCTCTTTTTGGGTGTTTTTTTCTACCGTGTCTTCTAGCTTGCTGATCCGGTCCTCTGCTTCTTCGAGCCTGCCTTTGATTCCTTCTATTGTGTTCTTCAGTTCAGATATTGTATTCTTCATTTCCTCTTGGCCCTTGTGGATAGTTTCTTTTTCCTTTTTTATGCTGACATAATTTGCAGTGAGTTCATTATAGTTTCCCTGTAGTTTCTGGAAATTCTCTGCGAGCTCATCAAGCTTCTTCAACTTCCTGATAACCAATGCTTTGAAGTCACTATCTGATAGTTGGCTTGCCTCTGTTTCATTTATCATTCTTTCTGGGGCTTCCTCCTTTCTTTTCATTTGGGGATTGTTTCTTTGTCTTCCCATTGTTTATGAGACTGTTCTTGCTAACTTCTGTTTCTTAAATTGATCTGTCAAGTTCTCTGGAGTAGTAAAGTTTATTTTTTGTCACTGTCTCTGTTTTTAGGGCTGACCCTTGTCCGGGTCTAGCTCTGTTCTCTTTTCAACTCCAGGTTTTAATGTCTCACCTGTGGATAAAGAAGAGAGGGGAAGGAAGAAGAAGAGAAAAAAGATAAAGTAAAAAAAATAAAATAAAAATAAAAAAATAAGAAATAAAAAGAGGAGACGACTCGGAATACTAAATGAAAGGAAGGAAGAAGGAATTAAAAAATAAAGAAGGACAGATAGGAAGGAGGGTGTGGAAAGCAAACAAACAAATAAACAAACAAACAAAAAAAAACTTCTGCCGGCTGGCTTTAAATGTTTCCCATCAGGCCTGCTCTCCTGGTCCTCCTGTCTGTGTCAGGCATCTGATTGTTCAATTTCCCCTGTAATCTTGGTTACCAATCTTCATATATGCTGGAACACTGTTGGGTGTTCTCTCTGTACCTCAGAAAACCAGCTAGGTGTTTCACTTGTGGGGAGAAGGGAGTGGACTCTGCTCTTCCCTATCTTGCCGCAATTTTTTTCTCTATCCTTTGGACCTTCCCCCCCCTCGGTGCGCCTGTTCCTTTAAGGGGCGGAGCTTTAGGTGTTCACCAGGGTGGGGAAACCCACGTCACTCTGTTGTGATGCTGTCTGTGGGGGTGGGATCACCTACCTCGTTGTGTTGTCAAGCTCCCTGTGGGAGCAGGGTAACCCATGTCGCTGTGTTGTGATGCTGTCTGTAGGCGCGGGGCCTGAGAGAACAATGGCGCTTGCTCCACTCTCCGCACCTCCCCAGCTGACCACAAGCAAGTCAATCCCCTCCTTGCTGGCTCCAGGGTAAGTAGGCGAGCCTGCACAGTTCCAAGTCCCCGTGGGCCTCCCCAATGAATTCTGCTGTGAGGCTGGGAGTTGCTCCTGCCATCGCCTCAACCCCCACAGATATTTTCAATCGGTGATTTGAGGCTTTATTTCCCTGCATTGGTGGGCCAAGCAGTCCGTTCAGCACCCCCAGCTTTTCCTCCCGGTCTATCTGTATGCTAATGAGGGATCGCCTGGTCCACCAGTCTCAGCCCCGGTCTCCCAGAGTGTGCCCGCTGAGCTTTGGCCAGGCACGCCCACCACGGCCACTTCAGGCGGCTGGAGTGCCACCAGCACCGCTCCACAAACTGCATCTCCAACATATACATTCTTTTCAAATGCACACGGATCATTTTCAAAGATAGAGCACATGGTAGTACACAAAACAAGCCTCAACAAATTCAAGAAATTTGAAATCATATCAAGCATTTTCTCTGACAACAAGGGACTGAAACTAGAAACCACCCTCAAGGGAAAACTTTTTTTTAAACTATATTTTATTGATTATGCTGTTACAGTTGTCTCACTTTTCCCCCCTTCTTGCCCCACACCCCCTTACCCCCCCTTTCCCCACCCTTTAGTTTTCTCCATAGGTCATACACATAAGTCCTTCTGCTCCTGCACTTCCTGTACTATTCTTAACCTCCCCCTGTCTGTTGTCTACCTCCCATTTATGACTACTTCCCATTATGCTACTTCTTCTGTGCCCCGTTCCCACCCTCTCCCCCTACCACTCCCTTGTTGATATTCCTCCATACCTTATATAACTCCCTTTAACATTTCATACAATAAAGGCTGGGTGGTGATTAACTTCTTGAACTTGACCTTATCTGGGAAGCACTTTCTCTGCCCTTCCATTCTAAATGAAATCTTTGCTGGATAGAGTATTCTTGGATGTAGGTCCTTGCCTTTCATGACTTGGAATACTTCTTTCCAGCCCCTTCTTGCCTGCAAGGTCTCTTTTGAGAAATCAGCTGACAGTTTTATGGGCATTCCTTTGTAGGTAACTGTCTCCTTTTCTCTTGCTGCTTCTAGGATCCTTTCCTTATTTTTGATCTTGGGTAATGTAATTATGATGTGTCTTGGTGTGTTCCTCTTTGGGTCCAAGTTCTTTTGGACTCTCTGAGCTTCCTGGACTTCCCGCAAGTCTATTTCCTTCGCCAGCTTCGGGAAATTCTCCATCATTATGTGTTCAAATAAGTTTTCAATTCCTTGGATTTCTTCTTCTCCTTCTGGCAGCCCTATGATCCGTATGTTGGGACCTTTATAGGTGTCCTGGAGGTTTCTGAGCCCCTCCTCCATTTTTTGAATTCTTGTTTTTTCATTCTTTTCTGGTTGGATGTTTTTTTCTTTCTGCCAGTCCACTCTGTTGATTTGAGCCCCAGTTTCCTTCTTATCCCTATTGGTTCCCTGCAGATCTCTCCTCATTTGTTCAAGCAATTTCGATAATTTTTTGTCGAATTCTGTGAGCATCCTTATTACTAGGGTTTTAAACTGTGCATCTGATAGGTTGGCTATCTCTTCGTCGGCTAGCTCTGGAACTTTGATCTTTTCCTTTCTTTGGGCCATTTTTTTTCCCTTGGTGCGCCTTTTACTGTAAGGGGGGCGGAGCCTTGGGGTGCACCTGGGCAGGGTAACTCCCGGTAGTTGTGCTGTGACGTAGCCTGTGGTGGTGGGACCTGAGAGCACAATGGCGCCTTCTCCGCTCTTCGCACCCACACCGCCTCCTGCAAGCAATTCGAACACCTTTGCGCTGGTTCCAGGGGTCGCTCCAGGGTCAGTGGACGGGCTGCACAACTCCAATCCCCCGTGGGTCTCCCCAGTGAACTCTCCTGTGAGGCTGGGAGTTCCTCCCACCGCTGACTCCACCCCCACAGGTGCTCTCAATCTGCACCCATGGGTTGTGCACTGCTTTCTCTCCCGGTCCGTCTGTCCGCTAATGCGGCCCTGCCCGGTCCACCAGTCTCAGCCCCATTGGGTTCGGATGAGCCTGGCCGTGCTTCGGTCAGGCACCCCCATCTCGGTGTGCTGCAGCTGCGCGGGAACCGCCCCTCAAACTGCGGACCTGCGGTCTGTTCTCCAGCTTGCCGCGGATTCGCTGAGCGCTCTCCCTCCGCCCTGCTCCTCCCGACTCACCAGACTGGATGAATGTATCTTCCTTAATTCCTTGGTTGTCAGACTTCCTCTCAATTCGATTTTCTGTCCGATCTGGCTGTTTTTGGTTGTGAAAATTTCTGATTTTTTCCTTGTTTGGTTGTGCAAGGTGGCACGGCGCATTCACCTATGCCACCATCTTAGGAAGTATCAAGGGAAAACTTAAAAGCATTCTTTTTAATTCTTTGAAACTCAAACAACATATATAAAGACATTAATACATTTTATCTTCAATGTATATTTATCACATTTTATATCAATTGTTTCTTACAGACCTTACTGAGTGGGTGGCAATAAAGACAATACATGATTCACTAAAATATGAGCACCCATGAATTTCCCCCCACACTCAACAAATTATTGTTTACATCATTCCCAGATACACTGTGCTACAATCAAGTTAATTTCTTCTTATGCTGTCTTCTTTTTACAGTTATTGTCATTACTTTTATTTTTTATTTTTTATTATTATTCATTTCTTTATTAATATTCAAATACAGTTGTCTCCATTTCCCATCACCCATTTCTCGGCTCCACCCACCCCCACTTCCTGCCCTGAATCCTACCACCTTGGCTTTGTCCACAGGTCCTTTATACATGTCCCTTGAAGACCCTACCCCTTCTTTCCCCATTATTTCCCTCCCCCCTCCACTCTGCTTACTGTCGGTTTGTTCTGAATTTCAATGTCTCTAGTTATATTTTCCTTGCTTGTTTCTTTTGTTAATTAGGTTCCACTTATAGGTGAGATCATATGGAATTTGCCTTTTTGCTGCCTGACTACTTTACTTAGCATAATGCTCTCCAGTACCATCCATGCTGGTGCAAAGTGTAGGAGTTCTTTCTTTTTTCTGCTGCATAGTATGCCATTGTGTAAATGTACTAGGTTTTTGATCCACTCATTTACTGATGGGCACTTAGATTGCTTCCAGCACTTGGCTATTGTGAATTGTGCTGCTATGAAGATTGGGCTTCACGGGTTCTTCTCAAGTAGTGTTTCAGGATTCTTAGGGTATGACACCAGGAGTGGAATTGCTGAGCCAAAAGACAGTTGCATTTTTAGTGTTTTTATCAAATGCCATACTGTTTTCCACAGTGGTTTCACCAGTCTACATCCCCACCAACAGTGCACTAGGGTTCCCTTTTCTCCACAGCCTCACCAGCACTAACTGTTTGTTCATTTGGTTATGATGGCCATTCTCACCGGTGTGAAGTGGTATCTCATTGCGGTTTTAATTTGCATCTCTCTAATGACTAGTGATGCTGGGCATCCTTTCATATGTCTTTGAGCCCTCGGTATACCCTCCTTGGAGAAGTGTCTGTTCAGGTCCTTTGACCATTTTTTAATTGGATTATGTATCTTCCTGGTGTGGATTCATGTGAGTTCTTTATATATTTTGGAGATCAAACACTTGTCTGAGATATCATTGGCAAATATATTTTCCCATACAGTTGCTTCCCTTTTCATTTTGCTAATATTTTTCTTAGCTGTGCAGAAGCTTTACATTTTGATGAACTCCCATTTGTTTATTCTTTCCTTTATGTCCCTTGTTCTAGGGGATATATTGGTGAAAATATTGCTGCATGGAATTGTCGCTGGGATTTCGTCCGGCAAAATCCATGGGTGACCGTAAACGAATGCGTAAAAGAATCTCACACCGAGACATGCTGGGAGAAAAGAGTCTGGAGCCACGGGTCTCTTGCTCCATCTTCAAAAGACCCCGGGCATAGCTCAGCCAGGCTTTTTATTAGAAGTTTTAGGACACATTTACATTGGATTTATTATTCATGGGATTATGCAGAACAGGGGTTTTCAGTTGGGTCATGAGGATATATGGGAAGGCAATAGATAAGGGGTAGGTTTACTCAGTAAGGTAAACATTTAGGGTACAGATCATTAGGTTGTAAATTCAAGTCCGGTGGCAGACAGGACCGGGGTAGTACATTAAACAGGAGACAAGTAAATTGAGGGTAAGCTAACTAGGGCTGTTAACTTTTAGACCATAAAACATTGAGGCAATGATCCATTAACTTAAGCTTCTTGGCTTTGGGGAAAGAGAGACTCAGCAAGTCAGAGAATTTCTTACGATACATTTTTGCCAAATTCCCATTAGAGAATTCCTTTTCTACAGACATGAATCACACTTGCCCACACGGGAATAATTCTTCACACAGAGCCAAGCTCAGACAGGCGTGATTCCCGGGACTGCATGATTTCATGCTTGTAGAAAGAATTCCCACATGGAATATCTGAGATTTTCTGGCCTAAGTTCTCCTCTAGGACTTGTATGGTTTCATGACTTATATTTAAGCCTTTTATCCATCTGTAGTTTGTTTTTGTGTATGATGCAAGTTGGTGCTTAAGTTTCATTTTTTTCTTTGTAGCTGTCCAGATGTCCCAACACCATCTGTTGAAGAGGCTATTTCTATGCCATTTTATGCTTCTGCTCCCTTTGTTGAATATTAATTGATCATAGAGACTTGGGTTTATTTCTGGGCTCTCTGTTCTATTCCATTGAACTATGTGTCTTTTTGTATGTCAGTATCAGACTATTCTGATTACCATGGCCTTGTAATATAGTTTGATGTCAGGTATGGTGATCCCTCCTACTTTTTTCTTCTTTCTCAAAATTGCTGCAGCTATTCAGGGTCATTTATGGTATTATATATTTTTGAAAGGTTTATCTATATCTGTGAAATATATGATCGGCATTTTAATAGGGGTTGTGTTGAATCTATAAATTGCTTTGGGTAGTATGGATATTTTGATCATGTTAATTCTTCCAACACATGACCATGGTATATACTCCCTTTTTGTGTGTGTCTTTATTAATTTTGTTCTTCAGTGTTGTGTAGTTTTCTGAGTACAGGTCTTTTACTTCTTGATTAGGTTTATTCCTAGGTACTTTATTTTTCTTGTTGCTATAGTAAATGGGATTTTTTCCTGATTTCTGTTTCTGATATTTCATTGTTGTTGTACAAAAATATCTTTGATTTCTAAATGTTGACTTTGTATCCTGGCGTTTTGCTAAATTCACTTATTAGGTTGAGTAGCTTTTTGTTGGAGTCTATAGGATTTTCTATGTACACTATCATGTTATCTGCAAACAATGACAGTTTTGCTTCTTCCTTTCCAATTTGGATGCCTTTCATTTTTTCTTTTTGTATGATTGCTACAGCTAGGACTACCAACACTATATTGAAGAGAAGTGGTGAAAGTAGACATCCTTGTCTGTCCTGATCTTAGCAGGAAAGCTATTTGTTCTTGTCCATTCAGTATGATGTTGGCTGTAGGTTTTTCATATATGGTCTTTATGTTGAGGAACACTCCCTCTACTCCCACTTTGCTGAGCATTTTATCATAAATGGGTGCTGTACATTATGAAGTGCTTTTTCTGCTACTATTGATATGATTGTGTGATTTTTGTCTTTTGTTTTTTGATGTATTATGTTTATTTATTTGCAAATATTGTACCATCCTTGCGTCCCTGGTATGAATCCCACTTGATCATGGTGTATGATCTTTTTGATGTTTTGCTGGATATGGTTTGCCAGTACTTTGTTGAGAATTTTGAATCTATTTACCTCAGGGATGTTGGCCTGTAAGTTTCTTTCTTTTATGTCTCTTTATCTGGTTTGGGGATTAGGGTGATGATGGCTTCATAAAAAGAGTTTGGGAGTCTTCTGTCTTCTTGGATTTTTTGAATAGTCTGTAAAGGATAGGGGTTAGCTCTTCCTTAAATGTTTTTAAAATTCTCCTGTAAAACCATCTGCTTTTTGAAGGGAGTTTTTTTATTACTGATTCAGTTTCATAAGCAAATTCATTATTGGTTTGTTCAGGCTTTGTGCTTCTTCATTTGGTTTTGAAAGATTATGTTTTTCTAAAAATTTTTCCATTTCACCTAGGTTTTGAAATTTCTTGGCATATAGTTCTTTGTAGCAATTTCTTACAATAATTTATATTTCTGTTGTATCTTTTGTAATCTCCCCTCTTTCATTTCTGATTTTGTTTACTTGGGTTCTTGCTCTTTTTTTCTTGATGAGTCTAGTTAAAGGCATGTCAATTTTGTTTATTTTTTCAAGGAACTAGCTCCTTATTTTATTAATCCTTAAAATTGTTCTTTTGGTCTCTGTGTCATTTAATTCTTCTCTGATCTTTGTTATTTCCTTCCTTCTACTTGCTCTGGGCTGTCTTTGTTGTTGTTCCTCCAATTCTTATAGATGTAGGGTTAGGTTGTTTATTTGAAGTGTTTCTATCTTTTTTAGGTAGGCTTTTATTGCTATGGACTTTCCTCTCAGGACCGCCTTCACTGTGACCCATAAGTTTTGGTTTCTTTTGAGTTCATTTTCATTTGTTTCCAGATTTTTTAAAATTTCTTTCTTGATCTCCTTTTTAACCCATTGATTGTTTAATAGCATGCTATTCAATCTCCATGAGTTTGAGTGTTTCTGAGTTTTCTCCTTGAGGTTGGTTCTAGTTTCAGTGCCTTGTGGTCTGTGAAAATGCATAGTATGCTTTCAATTTTCTTGAATTTGTTGAGGCTTGTTTTGTGTCCTATCATGTTGTCTGTCTTTGAAAATGTTCCATGTGCTTTTGAAAAGAATGTGTATTTTGCTTCTTTGAGATGAAAGGCTCTCTCTCTCTCTCTCTCTCTCTCTATATATATATATATATATACATATATATATAAAGTCCATTTGCTCTAGGATGTTTTTCAATGCTACAATATCATTTTGGATATTTTGTTTGGAAGATCTGTCCATTTTTGACAGTAGGGTGTTAAAATCCCCTACTATAATTGCATTGCGGTCAATATCTTTCTTGAAGTCCTCCAAGATTTTCTTTATATATTTGGGTGCTCCTATGTTGGGTGCATATATATTTACAATGTTTATGTCTTCTTGATGGATTCTTCCCTTGAGTATTATGAAGTGTCATTCTGGGTCTCTTTTATGGACTTTCTTTTAAAGTCTATTTTCTCAGATATAAGTATTGCTACACAGCTTTTTATTCCTGTCCATTTCCTTGAAATATTTTTTCTACCCCTTCACTTTCAGTCCATGTAGTTCTTTTGCTCTGCAGTGGGTCTCTTGTAGGCAGCATATGTGTGGGTCACATTTTCTTATCCATTCAGCTACCCTCTGTCTTTTGATTGGAGTATTTAATCCATTTACATTTAAGATTATTATTAATGGGTACTTATTCATTGCCATTTTACTTCTTTTGTACCTTTGTTCCTTTCTCTTTCACTGTTTTTCTTTTTCTTTTTAAATCAGTCCCTCTAGCATATCTTGCAATGTTGGTTTGGTGGAGATGTATTCTTTTAGCCTTTTTTTTTTTTTTCTGGGAAGCTCCTTATTTTGCCTTCCATTTTAATTGAGAGCCATGCTGGATAGAGAATTCTCCTTTGCAGGCCTTTGCTTTTCATTACTTGGAATATTTCTTGCCATTCCCTTCTGGCTTGTAATGTTTCTGTTGAGAAGTCAGCTGCTACCCTTATTGGGGCCCCCTTCTATGTTACTTCTTGTTTCTCCCTGGCTTCCTTTAAGATTCTCTCTTTGTCTTTAAATTTTGCCATTTTAATTACGATGTGTCTTTGAGTTCCCTTTATCGGGAACTTCTCTGCTTCCTGGCCTTGTGTGGCTTTTTTTCTCTCATCAAGTTATAGAAATTTTCCATCACTCTTGTTTCAAATAGGTTTTCTATTCCTTGCTCCTCTTCTCCCCCTTCTTATATACCAATTATTATGTTTCATATTGTCTTGAATTTTCCTTAATCCCTCTTCATTCTTTTTTAGTCTTTTTTCTGTGTCTTGCTCTTTTGGGGAGTTTTTTTCTACACTGCTCTCCAGCTCACTGATTCAATCCTCTGCTTCACAGAGCCTGTTTTCATTGCTTCTACTGTGTTTTTCAATTCAGAAATATACTCTCTTCCTCTTGGCCCTTGTTGATTGTTCCTATGTCTTTTTTAATGCTGATATAGTTTTCAGTAATTTCTTCATAGTTTCCCTGTAGTTTTTGGTATTTCTCACTGAGCTCATTGAGCTTCCTTATAATCCATTGTTTTGAACTCAGTATCTGATAGTTGACTTGCCTCTATTTCATTTATCACTCTTTCTGAGCCCTTTTCCTTTCATTTTGATTAAGGGTTGTTTCTTTGTCTTCCCATTATTGTGGGAGTCTTCTTGTTTGGTTCTGCTTCTTAAATTGATCTGTTTTTAGTTTATTACCTTGTCGTGTGAACTTCTATGGTAGGAGGGCTGTGAGATTCATTGGTGCAGTCTTACTGATCACCTGAACTTGATGCTCTTGGGATGCCCTTTATGCCCTTTATGCTGGTTCTCTGGATGCACATGGATTTTAATTGTTGTTGAGTCTTTCTTTGATGGGTCCTTCCCTTTAGCTTGTTGACCGAGGGTCACTTCACCCATCACGTCTTGTGTGCTGTTGTGCACATGCTGCCAGAACAAAATCCACAAAGCCCAGGAAACAAACCCACACTCACAAATATAAAACTCCCCCAACAATCCCACTATCAACAGCAAGTGAACCAGTATTAATAAGGGTATAAAGAGGTTAAGACTATTATAAGAAAGGAGAGTGGATATGAGATGACTTACTGAAAGAAAAATGATTTTGAGAGGGTAGAGGGAGGAGCACTTATACGAGTTGGAAGTTGGAGCAATGGAAAGAAAGAAGGTAAAATTTACCTCCTGAATAAACAAGGGAATGAAGAATGTGGAATGGAGTACGAGAAGGGAAGCATATAGTATTAAGTTTAAACAGAAATTAAAATAAAGTGAGAGAGAGAGAGAAAGAAAAAAGAAGGAAAATAGTAAATAATTTAGAAAAATATGAATCAAATTGGAGAGAAAGATCCATTACAGTACTATCAACAACAAATGAACTAAAATTAATATAGGTGGTATGGGAATAAGAGGAAAAAGAAACAAAAAAAGTCAAAGAGATGTTTAAAGGAAAGGGAAGTGATTTTTTTAAATTTTTGTTCAATTACAGTTATTTGCATCCTCTCCCCTCCCCTCCTCCCTTCCCCTCCAGCCCCCCTCCTCCTCAGCCTCCCTCCTCCCCCTTAGTTCTGTCCATGTGTCCTTTACAGTGGTTCCTGAAAACCCTTCTCCCCATTGTCCCCTCCCCCCTCTCCCCT
>PVJI01013511.1:0-18906 GCA_004026765.1 Micronycteris hirsuta
TCCCCTCCCTGCCCCTTTGCATTTCTGTCTCCATCATCTTTCTCTGTTTCTCTCTACTTCTCAACAGTGTCCACATTTCTGTCTCCCAATCTCAGTCCCCCTATCTTCCCCTGTATCTCACCTTCCATTATGATCCACTGTGACCAACTAGTCCCCTCAAACCGATAAAGCACCAAGTCTGTGTCAGGCCCTGTGCTGGGGTCTGGGACCTGGGGGCGACAGGCTGTGGTGGCTTTGAGGGCATCCCAGAGGGAGCTCTGAGATGAGCAGTCGTGGTCCTGGCCACCAGCTCTGTCCCTGGAGTCAAACCATGGGGCGAGGGTCTATAGGCCGGTGGGGAGAAAGCAGGTGGAGGAGTCTAGGCCCGATGTGAGCGGAGGAACGGGGTCCAGGCATTAAGGCAGGGGCGTCAGACTCATTCTCACTGGGGGCTACATCAGCCTCGCGGGTGCCTTCAAAGGGCCGAATGTAACTTTAGGACTGTAGAAATGTAACTACGCCTTAAGAGTTAAATGAGAGCTCGGCGCTGCCGCCGGGTGGAAACAAGGTGCCGGGCCAGATAAAACAAGGTGGGGGGCCGGATTCAGCCCGCAGGCCTTGTGCTTGCCACCTGTGCATTAGTCAACCCACTGAGCACAGGGAGATCCCCTCAGCCCTATCCCTCCATCTAGAAGCAGGAAATCAAGCCAGGGCCAGCGTCGGATGTCATGAGAATGAAGCATTCAGGCCTCCCTACTTGGGCCAACTGCTGACTGTGACTTTGGTCATCTGCGAAATGGGTATAATGAAAGTGCCAATAAGGTGGGCTGTCCTAGATATTGACCAAGATGGTGTGGGTCAGGCATCTGGTGCTGCACTTAGCACCCAGTAAGCACTCGTAAGCGGGGCTATGGATATGATACCCACGTCCACCTCCACAAAGCACTTTCCCATCTCCTGTGCTCCTCATCACCTCTCTCCCATTCAGCACCCGGCAGGGACACTGTGCTGCAGTTGCAGAGGTCCTGAAGAGCAGAGACCTGCTGAAAGGCACACGGCACACAGTGGCTGAGCCAGGATTCAAATCCAGGTTTCCCGCTTTTGGGGGCTCCCCTTTTCCCTGCCCCCAAATTGGCAGCTGGCGGGGACCCCACAGGCCCCCAGGGGCTGGAGTTTCAGAGTGAGGCAGCAGGAGAGAGAGGGGGCAAAGTCCCTGCTGACCAGGGTATCTGATGTGCGTGCTGGGCTCACAATGGAAAGTGCTTCTCTCTGCAGTAACCCGGGGGGGGGGCCTCAGCCCCCCTCCACCACCATCACCACTGCACGCCCGGGCTTGCTGAGCCAGCTCCCTCTCTGTGCCGCAGACTATAGGGCCTGGTGTCTGCCAGACTATAAAGTGGGGGGTCGGCCCCAGTGGCCCACAGCACCCATCACCAGTCCGCCTGTCCTCCAGCCGGAAGTTACAGGTCCCCAGGTAAGAGGGAACTCACTGCACCCGCTGAGAGCTGAAGGGGAGGGGAGAAGACAGAGGAGTCAGAGAAGGGGGCAGGCAGAGAGAACAGTTACAGAAGAGTTAGAGAGAGGAGGCAATTAAGGGAAGGGGGAGAGGGAGGGAGAAGAAAATACAGTAATAAAGAACAGAGGGCCAGGCAGAGATGCAAAGGAAGCAAGATGAGATAGGAGAGAGAAACAGGCGTGGGGTGGGGAGGAAATGAACAGGAATATATCTCCAGGAAGAGATGAGTGCAGCCACTAGCCCAGGGAGTGTTGATTCACACAGTGACACAGGGGAGTGAGCAAGAGCCTGGAAGCCACAGATGCGGCCCAGATGTCTGGCCTGCCCGCGGCTGGCAGCACACCCCAAAATAACAACAGTCTTTCCCCGGGTGAGGTGGGGGTGCGGGGTGCTTCTGCAATCCACTGGACCACAGGGTCTCAATCCGCATTGTCAGGGTGTCCTCAAATTCCTGGGAATTGTCTCTAAAATGAAAGGGGGCTTTCCCTGCCCCCTGGGGACAAAGACAAGGCATTTGTCAAACACTCAAAGGCATCCATCACCCCAACACAACAAGGAACCACTGAAACTTGGGCCACAGCCCTCTCCACCCAGCGCCCACGCAGCCAC
Source organism: Micronycteris hirsuta (assembly GCA_004026765.1). Classification (NCBI taxonomy): domain Eukaryota; kingdom Metazoa; phylum Chordata; class Mammalia; order Chiroptera; family Phyllostomidae; genus Micronycteris; species Micronycteris hirsuta. The sequence continues at coordinate 2,105 of PVJI01013511.1, forward strand.
AATCCTCATTTTAGAACCCGGACAGCACTGAAGACATCCTCTGGGGACCTCCTTCCTTCCCCAGTCCCAGGCCCAAATCTGTACCCACACACTCCTTCCCAGAGAACGCTCGAGTCCGCAGGGTGGCTGGGGCATGAGACAGGAACGAGCATCCATTCACTCTCTGAACACACGTTAGGTGAGAATCCCTTCGTGTCAGGGGCTAAGCCAGGGGCTGGGGATGAAAGGTGAATACCTCAGCGTAAGAAACAGCAGAGCGCTTCATAGCCCTGCTGCTGGAGCTGAAATTGGAGTTGTACCACTTAGGGGCTTTGTGGGCTCGGCAGGTCAGCTTCCCTCTCTGGGCCTCAGATTGCTCAGGCGGGGTGAGATGGCACCTGCGGCGTGGGGTTAGGATGAGAACAGATGAGTTCATTACTGCGTCCAGCAGAGCCTGGCATACCTACCCTGCACCCAAGTGCGACTTCCTGTTATTAACCTGGTGAGGCAGATTGAAGCTGCACAAGCAAAGAAGTGTGATAAGGGGTGTGAAAACCTACAGGTGTACAGGAACACGGCAGGTGGAAGGAAAGGCGAGACTGGTGGAGGGATCCGCCTGGTTAAAGGCCTGGAGGAAGCGATATCAGGGATGAATGGTCTCCAGTCAGGAACTTCTTGCTTGGGGAGGGAGGTCAGGCCAGAAGACGTCGAGGATTATGTTTTTAAGGAGAAAATTAAAAATGAGTTGAAAGGAGCTTGAAAAACACAGGGGCAGGGGGTATGAGATGGGGAGGAGGCTTCGGGGTGCCACCCCTGAATTAACCTAGGCCAAAGGTGCCTTTACAGGCGTTCGCTGGTGGGAGCCATGTCTCAGCCTGCCAAGACCTCGACAACAGCTGCCGTGAACCCAGGGACCGATAGCAAGGGGAAGGGGGCCCCGCCCACAGGCCCCGCCCCCGGCCCCGCCCCGGCCCCAGCCTCCACGCCCAAGCCCACTGCCAAAGTGGGGGAACTGCCTCCCGGGAGCTACCGGGTAAGGACCTGGGGGTGGGGTGACTGAGTTCCACCCCACGCTTCCTCCTCCTTCCTCCCCTCCTCCTGCCAGTCTCTGACCTGCGCGAGCGAGCACGTGTTTAGAGTTTGTGAAAGCAAGAAACAAAAGAAGGGAAGAAAGGGGGCCGGCTCAGCGGCAGGAAACACCTGTCCCCGGAGGTTCTCTGAAGACGGCAGGGTAGCCTCCGAGACCCTCCTGAAAATCGTCCCAAGTTCAGGCCGCAAGGCCTCCTGGAGAGCAAAGGCGTTGTCCGGGCCCCTGGGGTTCGGTTGGGGTGGTGTCAACCTCAGCGGCACAGAACTGGTTCACCACCTTCGGTTGCTGACACTCTCTCATGTGGTCCGCACTGGCTGGCTTTTACTACCTAGTCACTTACTGAATTGTTTATTTTCATTTCATTTTTAACACTCACCTACAAACCCACCATCCATATTAAAAGCTAGGACTTGGTTGAAAAAATCCTCGACTTCTAAGGAAATGTCCCCCACCAGCCCAGCGCCCTCCTCCCCTGCTCAAAGTAACCGCCATCCTCACCCCATCTGTCCACCGCTTGCTTTGCTTGCTTGTTAATGCATTTTTAGGCGCTATTCCTTTGAAAGTATTTCTTTGTTGTCAATGTGTTTTTAGCTTATTGAAATATGCCACATGTGGTCATTCTGGGCTGTTCCTTGTTTTTCACTCGCTCTGAGGTGCCCAGCAGTCATCCATGTTGTCTCGCACTGCTGGGGGCCATTCCTGTTCGCGCCGTATGGTTTTTCAGAGTGTGACGGTCACTCCTGAGGACCACATAGATAATCGCTAGCTTTGCTCTGGGGAGCAGCATGGACAGGATGTTCTTATCTATGTATCCTGGGACAGGAGCTTCTTGGGTGGACAAGTGCTAAGTCAAGGGCACGTGAACCTCCTCCTTTTACAGCTGGGGAAACTGAGGCTCAGAAAAAAGACACTTGTCTTCATTCAAGCAAATGGCATGGTTTTCCCAACTTGGGACACATGGATCCTAAACAAAATGGGGAGTTAGTTGAGAGGGTGGGGAGAATTAGCCAACCATCACACAGGGGTCTCTCCTTCTGGGCCCCCCCATATTGTGGTAGGTAGACGGGCAAGTGTTTCCTGAGCATCAGCCCTGTGGCAGGTGCCGGACTGCAGCTGGAGATACAGAAATGGGTCAACCCCACACTCCTGGAGGAGCCCTTGGTTTTCAGAGTGGTTGAGAAAAGGGGGAGGGCCATGCATTAGAGAGAGACCCAGAAGGAAACCAGTGTGTTTAGTGTGTTACTTGTATTGCTGATGATGGATTGAGCACAGTAGGGGGCACTCAACCAAGCGCACCTAAAGAGAGGGCATCAGAGAAGGCTTCCTGGAGGAGGTGATGTCTGAGCCTGCAATAGAACAGGGAACATGAGCTCTGGGATGGGGATGTGTGGTGGAGAGGGTGTGCCAGGCAGAAGGAACAGCACAGGTAAAGGCCTGGAAGGAAGACCCATTGGTTCCTAACAATGGTGTGGATATTAAGTTCAGAAGTAGAGGGAGGGACCACAGAGTCATTTCACAGACTTTGGCTCATAGCGCACTCTCCCGGGATCTGTACGTGACCCGCTTTCACTCATAGAGGGATTTAATACATTTTTCTCCAGTTTGGAGGTGCTCCTTCTTTCTACTCACTCTGTTCCTACCCTACCCCTGGCTTGGGACTTCTCTCCTCCAGCTGGTGGTCTTTGAGCAGGAGAACTTCCAGGGCCACCGGGCGGAATTCTCCGGGGAGTGCTTGAACCTGGGAGACCGTGGCTTCGACCGAGTGCGCAGCCTCATCGTCACCTCTGGCCCGTGAGTGTCAGGCAGGAGAAGAACTCTCTTCTGCCAGAGTAAGATAACAATAAAGCAGCAGTAGCTACCATTTACTGGGGCATCTGCTCTGCTCTGGCAGAGACACACGTATTGTTTCCAGTCTTTGAGTCAAACCCAAGGGGGAGGAGAGGGAGCTATTATTCTCCCCATTTTACTGAGGAAACTGAGGCCCAGGAGGTGATTTGATTATCATAACGTCACATTGACCGAAAGTCATGATTCTGGGCTCCAGAGAAATACTGCTTCTACTAGCCCTGCCCCTCGCTGAGGGCGGGAGACCAAAGAGCCAGTGTCTACGAGCTCTCTCCTCTCCTGGGCATTAAGCAACCCTAAGAGTAACAATAAAGTATCTGTTGAGCACCCACTAGGTGCCAGGCACAGACTGAGGGCTTTACCTAGATGATTATACAGTGCTGTTTGAGAGAGGGGCTATTCTTATACCCATTTGACAGATTGGCAAACTGAGGCTCAGAGGGGTTAAGTCACTCGGCCAAAGTCGCCTACTGGCAGGTGGCAGAACCTGGGTTCAACACCGGTTAACCAAGTTCATGCTTAATGCTCCCCGGCCTGCCCTGACTTTCTGGGCTTCTCTGGGCCTGAGTGACCCCCAGGAATAATTTTCCCTTAGACATAGTAGCTGTACCAGCTTTAGCCCTGTAGACTGAAGTGAGGACACATGACAAGACCTGCGTGGCCCCTTTGCTGTTGGTCTCCCCAGCCCAAAAGCCCCCAAGGTGTATGGTCAGCCTGTATGTCCAGCATCCTGGGGCTCTTTGCAGTACAAAGAGCAGAGATGGGTTTTGAGCTCAGACAGGTATGGGGGCAAGTCCCCCAGACCGTGCTCTGTCCCCAAGCCTCGGTGTTCTCACCTCTGAAACCATGTCCCCACTACTCTGAGGTGAACTATTCTGAGTCCAGAAGGAGATAATGCAGCTCGGGGCTGGCACTTCCTGGGTGCCCGCCTGAATATGGCAGGGACAGTGATGATTATTAGCCTTCCCCATTGCCCTGTGAGTTTAGCTGAGTCACCCTGGTTGAATGCGAGGGGGTGGGGGTGGGGCCACATTTCTATATCCTGCAACCACTCCCACCCCCAGTGTGGTCAACACAGCCTCAGCTCCACCCCCATTCCTAAAGCCCAGCTGGGAGCAGAAGCTGCCGGATGTGGCCAGTTTGGGTTTTTAAGCTTTTTTCAGGGCCAGTGATTCAAACCCAAAGTATTTCTCCTCAGACAAAGCTGCAGCTGGTCCTTGGTGCATGTCCCAGGGCTGTGCCTGATGGGGAGAGAAAAGAGCCTGTGGTCCAGGGCCCCCGGTCTGTGTGGGGACCAGCAGGGATGAGGGAAAACGATGGCGGGGGGAGAAGGTCGGAGAGGATGAGGCTGGGGGGTGAGGAGGGGAGGAGAGGCATGACCTCAGCACAAGGGCCTGCCTGCCTGAAGCCTAGGAGACCTCAACCTGCCACCTGCCACCTGCCACTATCCTGCGACCTTAAACAGGCGACTTAACCCCTCCAAGCCTCAGTTTCCTGGTCTGTAAATTAAGATTCCTGCCTTACCTCTCTCCTTGCTCCTAAGGCCCAAATGAACCATTGGAGATGAGAAAAGGCACCGAAATAAACACTGAACTTTCCTTACTCATGTAACAGGTCCTCTCTGGGCACTGTGAAGGGGTCAGGGGGACAGGGGGAAGCAGGCAGCGTGGCAAGGCCACATCAGTGTCTGCCTTTCCCTGAGCTCAGCCCTCCGGGAGTTTCCCTTGCTCTTCAGTCATAAAACACCCTATTTATTGTGCTTTCTCTGTGCTGGACTTGTTTTGTAGATTCCTTTTTTAGACCCTCATAACATCCTGACAAGGTAGATGCAGTCATTTCCTCTCTCACTGAGGCTTAACGAGCTTAGGCAATTTGCCCAAATTCATACAGAAAATAAATGATGAGCTGAGATTAGAGCTCAGGTCTCTGTTTCCAGAGTCTATGCCCTTCACTCCTACCGTCTTCCAAGAATCCCTTTTCCATCCACCTATGTATCCATCCATCCATTTATGCATCCATCTGCTTACCCCTCCTTCCACCCGTCCATTCTCCATCATGCAGCCATTGTCCATCCAGCAATACACTCATCCGTAGATCCAGCCATCCACCTATCTATCCATCAGCCACCTACCCACTTACTCATCCATTCACCTACCCATCCATTCGACCATCGATTCATCCACCCACCCCTCCATCCATCCCTCTACCCTATTCTTACCTACTCCAGACCATGCAGGGCTGAGGTAGATTCAACTCCATTCTGGGAGGATAAGTCTGCGTCTTCAATTCTGTCACTCCCGTATGGGTTGGCTCATTTATCAGACAAGATCTGGGTCTCCTAGGACACGTTCTGTTTCAGCCACGGCAGTAGCCAACTCTCCACCCTACCTCCCTATCTCCTTGGGTAGAGGAAGGTCCCAGCAGCCCCCAGGGAGATGGTACTGATGTCAGCGTCCTCTTTCGTTCCCGAGGACACATAAAGAGCAAAGGCCAAGGGGTCCCTTAGTCTCAGCCTTCTCATCAATGAAATGGGGATCATCCTATCTCCCCCAGAATTCCTGGTCCTTCTAACACAACCTCACTTAGGCTGCAGAAGGGAGAAGAGCAGGCAAAGGCCCAATTTGTCTTCAAGCTCGCAGTTAGTTTTTGCTGAGGAATGAACACCTTCGGATACACAATCACATTTAATTCTCCTAGGTATCTGAGAGGTGGACATTATTATCTGTCATTTCCCTTCTACTGCCTGCATGCCAATTACTGACTGTCTTCTGTATGCTAGGCCAGTCTTTTATTTTTATTTTTATTGATTTTTAGAGAGAGAGGAAGGGAGAGAGACAGAGAGACATTGATTTGTTGTGCCACTTATTTATGCATTCATTGGTTGATTCTTGTATTTGCCCTGCTGCCCTGACCAGAGATTGAACTTGCAACCTCAGCGTTTTGGGGACGAGGCTCTAACCCACTGAGAACACGGCCAGGACTGCCAGGCCAGACTTCACTGATCATGTGACTTAATCACCTGTGTCAATTTTCCCCTTACCGCTCTACCTGGAAAACTGCTTTTATTTAATATATTTAATTAAAAATGACCCTTTTAAACAGAAATAAATATCTTTTAAAAGAACCTTTACATCATTTTTACAGACGGAAAGCTGGTATCTCTTGCTGTAAGTGAAAGGTGCCCATAAAATTAACCTCGAGGAGCACAGAGCAGCACAGTTGCTCTGTTGCCTGCCCAGGGCCCTGTGCTGGGGCCCGGCTCTGGCTTTGCTACAAAAGCGGAGATTAGTGTTAAGGGCACACTGGCACCCAGTAGAGACTCTGCTGGCTGTGATCAGGTTTCAAAGGAAAATGTCTTCTCATGTGGTCTTTTACACCGAGTCCTCCTAGTACTCAAATCGTGAGTGAATCCTACATCTGCAGGAAATATTTGCTCACATAATTACACATATTGTCTCATTTAATCCTTCTCCAACTCCAGGAAAATAGGGGTATTAGATAAGGAAACTAAAGCTCGGTTTCCATAGGCCACTTACCTATGTTCACAAAGCCAGTAAGTGACATAGACTAGAATCAAACCACTGGCCTTGCAAGTGGGTGAGGGGCTTCTGCTAACGATTCCTCTCCTTTCTGTCTTTGCCCCTCCTGGCCCTCCTCACCCTCCGCATCTCTCTCACATCCAGCTGGGTCGCCTTTGAGCAGTCCAACTTCCAGGGGGAAATGTTCGTTCTGGAGAAGGGCGAGTACCCACGCTGGAACACCTGGTCCAGCAGCTACCGCAGCGACCGGCTCATGTCCTTCCGACCCGTCAGGATGGTGAGTGGCTCCTGGGCAGAGCCTGGGGCATTGGTGGGGAGCGCCGGGGCACATTTGTGGTCTGACAGCAAGCAAGCAAATGGGAGTGAGCAAGGGAAAGAAGGAGGGAATGGTGAGCAGGGAGGCGTGGAGACCTCTGAGTTGTCCAAGGACAGGGGGGATCTTGTGTGGTCAGAGTCCTAAGGCATCTCCGATGTGCCCAGCCCCAGCTCAGAGCCCTGGGCAAATGAGAAACACGAAACCCATTTGTTTCCTTCCCTGCTGCTATCAAGAGGGGCCCCAGACTCCCAGGTGTTGGGGCTAGAAACTTCAGCACCTTTCTTGATTCTGTAATTCCTGGCTGCACAGGAGATCCTCCTGGGAGCTTGGAACATCCAAGCATCCATTTGAAACATCCAGCTTACAGGTGGGAACCTGTGCAGGGTGTGAGAAGAGGGGCGTTGTAGAAAGGCACCTGGAACTTCTCCACGAGAAGGCAATATACTGAATTAGCCCCTTTATAGTATTTAATCAAGTTAAATAGTATGACTTAAAGAAGACTCAAAGCCACGATAGGTGGAGTTATCCCTAAGCAATTCAGTTTCTCCGGTAGAGTGTTGATGATGACTCACGCGCCAACCACATTTTCACTCACCAGCGTCCGATTCTCATGGTAACCAACTCGTGCCTCCCTGGTTGGAATTTTCCTGAAGAATTTTCATGGGTGGCCCCTCTGCGAGGCCAACAGCCAGCTCTTCAGACGCCACCTGACTTATCTTAGTGGATTATTCAACCAGATCGTTTCCAACGTTTTTCTCCGAAGTTGAGGCTGAATGAATCAGCCTTTATAATGGACCCTTTGTAAGAATTCATAGATGTAACTTTCTGTCATGGAAGGGTCTTTCAATGGCAATCTAGGTCAAGGGAGTTTTTTGGAAGGGCCATCAGCCAGGGCGCTTGCAGTAGCTCCCGCAGCCTCGCGGTGCAGTACAGTGGGCAGCAGCCGCCGGTGGCTGTTGAGCACCTCCATCTGGGCTAGTCCAATGGGGTACATGCTGTACGTGGAACGCACACACCAGACTTTGAAGACATAGTAAGAAGCAAAATAAGAATGTAAACTATCTTGTTCATCTTGTGATATTGGTTACCAATTGAAAGTATAGTATTTTGGACGTATGTCCTTAAATCAAATATATTATTAGAAAAAATTCCCAGTGCCTGGACCTTTCCCCAGACTGACGAAATCCAAATCTCTGGGACTAGGATGCAGGCACCGCTATCTTCTTCACGTCCTCAGGTGCAGCCAGGGCTAAGAGCCACTGGTCTGGTTACACCAGTCCCTTACCCCCACCTCCATCCTGCTGCGGGCCACCTTTATCTCTGCCCCTGGACATCTCCAGCTCCTTCCGCACTGGGTTCCCTGTCTCCTGTCCTGGCTAGCTGGAAGGATCTCTAACCCACCTTCCACTTACAGTCATGCCTCTGAACACTACTGGTTGATCTGTTTCCGCTGGGCTCTGTGGGAGGCCCTGGCTGCAACTCTGCACGGGACAGGCATGGTCCCTGACTTCGTGGGAGGCAGCTATTGAAACCTTATCGTGGAAATCAATCTGCTACAACAAACCACTGTGGTCCATGCTGCACAGGGACTGTGCCATGAGTGTGCTAGGAGAGCGGAGGGGAGGAGCTGGAGCTCTGATGTGGGGGGAGGATTGCTCCGGGGGTGATCAGGGAAGGCAGCTCCTGAAGGATGGACGCTGAGTCAGCCATGTGAAGAGTGGTGGAGAAGCCTTCCAGGGAACAGTGAGTGCAAAGTTTCTGTAGCTAGGAGTACTGGGTGTGTGGCCCTGGCTGGGTGGCTCCATTAGTTGGAGTATCATCCCATACACCAAAAGGTTGCAGGTTCAATTCTGGGTCAGGACACACCTAGGTTGTGGGTGTGATCCTCAGTTAGGGTGCATACAGGAGGCAACCAATTGATATTTCTCTCTCACATTGATGTTTCTTTCCCACCGCCCCGCTCCCCCCCACCCCCACCCCCGCTTTCCTGTCTCTCTAAAAGCAATGAAAAAAAAGTGTAATTGGGAGAGGATAAAAAAGAAAAAATCAGCCAGAGGGAATAGAGGGGAGAGGGGTACCAAATCGGATGGGAGAAATAAAATGCTTCTCTAAAAGGTTCTGCCCCTCGCTGGCTGTGTGACATTAATCAAGAACTCACGTCTCTGAGCCTCTGTGTCCTGACTGTAGTCATAAAAATAATGACTATGAATTTTGAAGGTGTGCTGAGCATTGTGCTAAGTGCTCTGTATGTATCAACTCATTTAATCCTCATGACGACGCCATGAAGTAGAGTCTGGCAGCTGTTCTCACAGGTGAGGGTGGCCCTCCCAGGCTGGACAGCCGTGATCCTGGGAGAGTCCCACGGTGGCTTGAGCAGACTTTTCACATTGGGGAGGCCCAACTAAGTTGCTTTGCCCCGTTCATACTTCCCATGCCTGGCTCAGTCTCTCCTTCCCCAGGACTCCCAGGAGCACAAGATCTGCCTGTTCGAAGGTGCCAACTTCAAGGGCAACACCATGGAGATCCAGGAGGACGACGTGCCCAGTCTCTGGGTCTATGGCTTCTGTAACCGTGTGGGCAGTGTAAGGGTCTCCAGTGGAACGTAAGTGTCCTCTTGCCAGACACTCAGCCCCTGCTTCCAGCACAGCCAGTCTTGGAGTCTGTGCCCCTTAGACTACATGTCAGACGCGTAGGAAAGGCCACAGCCCCTCCCTGGTTCTGCCAGTCCCACCAACAGAGCTTTACTCCTCAGGGAGATGGAGCCATTCTTTGATGAGTTCCAAGTCAGTGTAAACAAACCTGGCAACTGAGTCTAAAAAGCTGGAAGATGGAGAGAATAGGGGCTTCTAAGCCCATACTGGGATTGAAAGAATAATTAAGTAAAGGGGCAGAGTTGATGCTGATAGGTGAGTGTGGGTGGATCTAAGGAGAAAGAAATCCAGAGCCTCTGGGGAAATGAGCAGAATGACTTCTGAGAGATGAGACTGTAATAAAAGAGACTTAATTCTGTCACTGATCTGCCGTGAAACCTGGGCGAGCCCCGTGCCCCTCAGTGTTGCTATTTTTACAACGGGTACACGAAACTCCTTGATATAAAAGGGCTCTTTCTGCTCTGAACTTTCAGGTTTTGAAACGTGCTACACAGAGCCCTGTGATCCCGTGTCTGTGGGAAAACAGGAGAGGGTTAGATGCCCAAAGGTCATTTTTTCCACCCCTGGCCCCAAACAACCATGCCAGACACCCCTGGTCTTCTCTAGGCAAATGTAAGGCTTCTACCTCTCTACTGCAGACTCTTGCTGATCTGCTGTAAAACTGTCAGGGCCCTGGCCTTTTTCTTGTTCCTTTCTTGTTCCTTGAAACTCATATCCCTGCATTCGAGTCATCGGAAATGTACTGAGCAGTGCCTGGTAGGAGCCAGGCACTGTGCTAGGCACACCGGGGAGGGAGGGATGAATAAGGCTCAGTTCCTGTCTTCACGGGGCTTACTCAGCCTAGCAGGGAGACCCATGCACATCTGTAAGATGATGTCTGACAGTGCTAAGGAACAGATGGTCTACACAGGAGGCCAGAGGAGGAAGGACAGTTTCTGGGGAGATGTGCTGGAGTGGAGGACAGGTCAGAGGCTTATCTGAGGAGGCTTGAACTGAAACCAGACCTTGCAAGGTGGCCATCCCCACTTTCTAGCAGAGATTGCAGAGAGACATGGAGGACTGGCTGGTCGGGCAGGGGTCTGGATGGCGGGCAGTGAGGCTGGCCATCTCCACACAGTCCTTCTTGCTTCCCCGCCCCCACAGCTGGGTAGGCTATCAGTATCCTGGCTACCGCGGGTACCAGTACCTCCTGGAGCCTGGTGACTTCCGACATTGGAACGAGTGGGGGGCCTTCCAGCCCCAGATGCAGGCGGTGCGCCGCCTGCGGGACAGGCAGTGGCATCGTGAGGGCTGCTTCCCGGTGCTGGCTGCTGAGCCCCCCAAATGAGTCCACACTCCACTCCTTGTCCCTCTTCTCACCCCTTCCTCAGGTTCGATTTCCTCATCTTTCTCATGCAAATAAAAGTTCCTAAAGCCGAAATGTCTCCTGGGTCTGTGACCAGATGTGTGCCTGGAGTTCCCTCACAATTGCTGGCATGTGACTTCGCCAGTCTCAAATAATAATAATAATAATAATAATAATAATAATAATAATAATAAACAGCAAGCCCTGCAAAGTTCTCTACATACATTCTCTTGGTATATCTTTTGAACTACTCTAGGAGGCTGGTATTATAATTATTCGCCTTTCACAAGTGAGGGAATCAAGGCTCAGAGAGGGGAAGTGACTTGCCCAAGGTCACATGACTAGCACTGTGTGGAAAATGGAACCCATAGTCTGGCTCCAGGGCTGCACTCCCAAACAATCTGTGTTTTCAAACTCTATTTCCTCATGCACCATTCTCATGTTTTTTCCCTGTCTCTCCTTAACACCTGTTTTGTTATTTACTTAACATTTTTATTTAAATAGACTTACTGTTTTACGCTTATATGCCTTGATTTGTAAATAAGACTTTGTAACGCTATGAGAAGTGGAAAACCAGCATCATATGCCATAGATACAAAGCAATCTTATAAATAAATACAACGTAAAGAAGGCCAAGTAGAGAATTCTCAACAGACACCACTGCCCAAGGGAGGCCCTAAGCCGGAAACCTGCTCGCTCTTTGACAAAATGGGTGGTTAACAGTGTCAGAGGGATAAAAGACAGGTTTGCACCAAACTGAGACTTTTCTCCCTGATTTTATCAAAGATGATTGAAAAGAACATTGTTTTTTGTATCTGATTCAGTGTTATTTAATCCTGGGTCTGAATTCCACCTAGAATCGTCTCTCCCACTGCAAATGGTACATGCCCTACTTTTTAGAAGCATGCGCCAGGCAATATTGACTCCCTATCACCAGTTAGCACTGATTGATGTTATTAACCTTTAATCCATGCAGGAAGCCTGGGGGAGGTGTTTCCATGGTTATCTTCTTGGAGGAAGGGAGGATAATGGAAGGAGGCCTCAAAGGATGGAGCAGGAGTTTGTGTAGTGCAGAAGGGGGAGGCAGAGGATATTCCAGGAAGAGCAAATAGCAGGGTCCCCGCTAATGCTATAAAAGATGTCTTTTCCTTGAGATATTTGACTGCCGCCTGCCAGAAATGATTGGTATGAACCTGTAATGTCTACGGTGTGGATGTGGCACCCTGAGCTGTGCTCACCTTGAACAACTGCCCTTGGGCCTCCTGGAGCACTGTGGGCAAAGGCACGGAGGTCGGGCGTGCTTGCGGCGGGCCCAGGCGAAGCTGACTGAGGTGGAAGCCATGGCCTGGTGGTTGTGGAGGCAGATGAAGCGGGTGGGAAGGGGATGCTGAGTGGGGCAGGAGAGGAAGCTGGAAAACAAGACGGGGCCTCCCGACACTGCTCTGTGGTTTTGTTGAGCTTCAAAGTAGAGGTACTGCCTGACCTAGAAGGTCTTTCCATCTGGACCAGGCATTCTTCCTCTTCCTCCCACCCTGCTCCCCTACCTCCACCCTCCGATTTGCCCCACAGCTTGTATCAGAAGGAAGGTCGTCCTGTCTTGGCCTAGAAGATGGGATGCCTGGGCAGGAACCAGGAGATGCCTATATTAGCCCTGTTCTACTGTTACAAGCCACTGTGTTGGACAAATCCCTTCTATTCCCTGGGCTGTATTCTCCTCGTCTGTGAGATGACAGCGCAAACAGCCACCCAGCCCCGAGATTCTGCAGTTCCAAAATGCCACAGTTCTCCCAGATTCTGTAATGTATCTCCAAGTGTCCACAGTTCTTTGATTTAAAAGTCAAGCTACATAGATTCCCATCCTCAGTCCCTAAGGTCGGTGGCTGCAGCTCTGAAATTCTACTGCAGCGGAGCCTGACAGCATGTGTCACACGAACCCGCCGTCCATGTTTCCTCGATGCTAAGACCTCCTGGGGAGCAAGACACACCCTGATTTTATGACTCAAGAGAGAAAAAGAGAAATACTACCCATTCCAATCAAACACAACTGCTTTCTGATCACTTACAATTTGCATTCCATACATGTTGCAAAACTATTTCGGACTTCTTTAGACATAACAGTTTTGTTTCCAGTGTATTCATCTTGTGAGTCCTATAAAAGGAAAACATAATAGAAATGTATTGGTTCAGTCAGTCCTAAAACTTCTTTACATTCATTCATAGTCTTGATCTGGATGACGTGCATCTCAAAGTTGTCCATATCATTGTTTTCTCAAGAGCGTTCGATGGAAAAATGCATATTCGCATTGCTGAAACATATTGTACATTGGGCAAACAAACAAAACCTGGAATAACAAAGTGATTACATTTATTTAACTTCTGTTAACAAATTTATGAATAAACAAAGCATGCCATAAAAAACAGAGAAGTTACTAAAATTACAAGAAAAAGTAAATAACAAAGATAAAAAGAAACAAGGAGAGGAAAGTAACATGTAGACAGGCCAGGAGGGAGTGAGACATGAGTTTCACAGGAGCCTGCCGTTCCCTTCGTGGGTCCCAGTTTCAACACGCCTCTTGAAATGTGAATCTCTCACCACCTAAGGTAGAATTTCAGAGCTTAAAAGATGTCACATTTCTTTTGCCTCAAAACTGAAACTTGGAGCTGGGTACGATGCCGGAGGTGACCAGCGGAGCTGAACTTGACCGAGGACCGTGCTGCTCACAGCTTTCTCCAGCGCTCCTCAGCGCTGGTTTCAACTCTGCATTACTTGCACTAAACACAAGCTTCAGAATGCAGTGCTGGGTGAGCTGGGGCGTCCCTGTGTTTCATTGCTGCATCCCAGCTCGTGAGTCTCGGAGTCGCAGGCCTTTGGGAAGACAAGCACCTTGGTTAGGGGACACCGTCCGCTGTCCACAGCAGCGGGAGGCAGCCCACAATCTTTTGGGCACTAGGACACGGACTAGGACACGGACACAAAGCTAGCGGTGTGTGTTCAAGGGGCGGGTTGTGTGTGGGGGAGGACAACCCAGAGGCATATTCCCTTTTGTGCCAGCAACAGATGCTGACGGACACAGAGCAACTGAGTTTTGGGGAAAAGGCATGGTGCCAGGGTGCCCTGAGGAGGTTCTAGACAGGTGAGCATCGCTTTCGAGCTGTGTTGCCATGACAGCCAGTCACCTGGATCAGATCCCCCAGATCAAAGTGCTTTGTGAGACCTGGGTGCCCAGGTAGGCATGGTAACCCTACATCCTTCCAGCAGGAGGAGGGCACCTGACCCTGTACCGTGGCTTCCTGCCCAGCGCTGCGACACCTGCTTCCATCACTGTACTAAGTTTGTATCTCCGCTCTGACCTTTACTAGCTGTTGCTCTAGGTCAAGCCAAATTACCTGTTGGAAACTCTATTCCCTCATCTGTAAAATGGGAGTAATGATAATAAAACCATAACAGGTTGTAGGAAGGGGTAAATGGTCAGCCCGAATAGAACACGTCCAAGGTGCTTAGAGGATAGCAAGTGCCTGCATCGTCATCATCAGCATCATCTTCTCAGGTGTCAGAGCTGGAAGGAGTTTTACACTCAACATGTGTCTTATGCCACATCTATTCTTCCTGCTTTATTTTAATAAAACTTTTTTCTCATGTGATCATTTTCTTTTTTTTAAGATTTTATTTATTTATCTTTCGAGAGAGGGGAAGGGAGGGGGAAAGAGAGGGAGAGAAACATCAGTTGGTTGCCTCTTGCATGCACCCCAACCAGGGACCAGCCTGCACCCCAGGCATGCGCCCTGACTGGGAATGGAATCAGCAACCCTTCACTTTGCAGGACAATGTTCAACCAGCTGAGTTCCGCCGGCCAGGGCTCTTCTTCCCGCTTTGAACAAGTATTGACTTACCACCTCCCAAGTGCCAGGTTTGTCTAGATGCTGGGGATACAGGTTGGGGAAAAGAGAGTAGAGGCCCTGCCCAGCTGTTCACAGAGTCAGGGAGGAGACAGGAACGAGCTCTTTCATCTGCCTTCAAAGTCACATCCCGATGCTCTGGGGGCACTGTTCGGCTTCCTCAGTGCAGCCAGGTTGAGGCCTGAATGGGTTTGCTGAGTTGGGGGCCTGAAAGAATAAGGCCCAACATAAAAACTAGAAGATCATTCTGGCCCCTTCCTTAGCTCTGCAAAAGATCTGCCAATTCTGTGTTCCAAACATCTCTGGAACTGGATGCTCCCTCCCTGGGTTAGCCAGCCTTCCCTGGGATATTTCAACAGCCTCAAAAGCAGTCTCCCTGCCTGTCCTCCACCATGCAGCAGCCAAAAGGATCTTTGTAGGAAGCAAAGCTAACCATGTCTTTTCCCCGTTGAACACCTTCCATCTATCCATCGCTGCAAGGTGAGGCCCTGACTCCACCCCACAGCCCAGGAAGCCCTGCAGCATCCAACCCCTGCAGACCCCGCTCTGACATCCTCTCATCCCCGCCCCTCCCCCACATCCTGACTACTCTTTAATTTATGCAAGCCCCCCCCAACAAAGGGCCTTCCTGCTGAACTTTTGCACCTCTGAGTGCCTGTCACTGGCGTACTGTTCTGTGAACCCTCATCTATGTTTCAGACCTCAGTGTAAGGCATGGTATAAACCACCCCCTGCCCTGGCCCTCCCTTCCTGGACCAGGTTAACCCCCCTCTGTTCCCAACTCCCCAGTGCTTGTTGGAGGGTCCAGCTTCCCCCACTGGGACACAGGGCCCTGGTCCTTCTGTTACCTGCTGACTCCCAGTGCCCAGCACAGGGTACCCAAGAAGTGCTGTACTCAGGCCTCTTCCCTTGATCTTTATTTCTCCACCCACAAAGGAACTTTATAAAACACCCAGCAGGGCTACAATGCAGCTAGTCATACAAAACCTCTAATACGTGCACAATCAACACTGGGTAATATTGGTCTATTGATTCCAGGCCATTAACAGCCCGCTCCATGAAGGCAGGGGATTCCGTTTTGTCAGTTCCAGCACTTTCTGCATGGCGGGCTGTATTTATTGGACATATGAATGAGTCACTGAATGAGCTACGGAGGAACTTATGGCCGTCCATGGACAATCACTTAGTAGCCGTGTGCCTTGATTTCCTTATCTATAAGATGGGGATGATGATAGACCTAGCACAAAGCTATCACAGGTTTAAATGTATAAAGTATTTAAAGCAACGCCTGGAACTTAGCAGGTAATTTTTATATAGATATAAAATGTTCGTTGTTATGGTTGTAACTATTACTAATATTTATTTTAAATAGGTAATATAGACCTACAGTAAAAATTAAAAATTCAAAAGAACAAACAACAAAGGTTTCCAGTGAAAAGTAAGCCATATCCCTTCCTCTCCTTTCTTTGGGTATTCAGTGCATATGCATTTATGCATACATAGATCTATTATATGCCCATTTTATAGAAGGGAAAACAGAGGCACAGAGACATTAAATATCTTAGGCTGAGCGGAGATCTACCGGCCTGGAGTTTTGTTTTATTCATGCATATTGGGGTCTCTCAAACTCAGAACAATCTACATTTTAGGTTGGATGGGGAAAGGGGGCTGTCCTGTGTATCACAGGACATCTAGCAGCCTTCCAGGCCTCCACCCACTAGGTGACACTACAACAATCCCCCCCAATTATTGTTACAGGACAGAGTGGGGGGGCGGTAAATGATATACTGTTACCAAAAGGACCCCCTCTTTGTGCTCCGGGGGGTCCCCCACCCTGTACTAGGTTCACTTTGCCCACTGCCAGAGGAAAGACATCTCTCAATGTCAGAGATTGGTGAAAAGGAAAGGAATTATTTATTTATAAGTTATACAGACTTAGAGTAATGACTTAATGTCTTCTTTAAAATACTAAAGTTCTCTAGAATACCCACAGACACACACAGTCCTTCCTTCTCCCCTTTGCCCAGTCCGGGGTACTGTATCTCAGGAAAAGAAATAGAAGTCCATGATTCAGGCTCCCGACACCATCAGTGGTGTCGCCGCTGCAATCTCCAGTTAATCCAAAGCCCTGTGGCACCTT